>VWYK01019455.1:257-15015 GCA_013399775.1 Semnornis frantzii | reverse complement strand
CAGCCAGCCGCCTGGAAAAAAATTGCAATAATAATTTCAGTCACAAAATACAGTACACTTTTACAGTCATCTAACAAGGAAAATCACTTTGCCATATTCATAATATTCTGAGGTTACAACAGTTATTTGAGTCATTGCACATTTCAGCCTCATGAAAATACTTTTGCAAACAAGCTAGAAAAAACAATGCACCGTACAACGATGAAGCATCTGCTTATGGTACTAGGCTTGAAAAAGTGAATTTACCAACTATTAGCATGATCCTTCAGCTTGCAGCATTGCTCAGCTGAAACACATGCTCTGGTATCCATGTGGTTTTAATCTACACAGCAGTTTCTAAAGAAACTAGCCAGTCAATTAAAAATGACTAGATGCTAGCACAAGGCAGGCAAAGTTTCTATGCAAATCCTGAATTTGAAGTCAATATTCCCAAAGAGAGGGGATGTCCACAGTGCTGACAATTGACAGGATGCCTGCTGACATTACTGAGACCATCTCAGGAAAATTCCACCTTTTTGCTCAGCTATTTGGACAAACTTTTCAGGAAAGAAAACTGCTTTAGTAGAGGGAGAAAGGAAATAGGATCCTCGGGCGCACTCCCTCAATTTCAAAACGTGGGCAGTTTCAGACCTGGACTGATAGGCACTAACACAAAGTAAATCGCGAAAACCACCATGATATTAGAAGCAATAAATACAGGAGATACTGCAGAACACAAAGTAGGAAAGCAGAAACAGGGGCCAAAACAGCTGCTTCCAAATAGCTCATTCCCTCTTACCCCATGCCTTTTTTTACTTCAGCATTTTTCCCCCACTCTATCCCGACCAGCAACCCCTGTGTGGCCCCACCTTTGTTGCTCTGCTAATAGTTGTGACAGGAGACATTTTGTGAAGGTGAAAGACAGTAACCCAGAACACCTGGTAACCCAGAACTGCCAGCATTTCAGCCCCAGAATTTGCTTTCTGACTTTGTTTCACATCCAAGCTAAGCAAAAGGCTGCATAGTGAAGTGATCTGGTGGAAATCCCATGTACAATACAGTAAGTGTTAATGGCTTAAAGTAGGCAATGGGCTTTAACAAGGGTTACAGAATATCAAACTCCACCTCTGCTGATACAGTGCACTGTGAAGCAAGTCAGCCACGCCAAGAGGAAACCAAAGAGGCAAATGAAGGGAGTAACAAGGCCATCTGACGTATCAGCTTGCCAGAACACAGCAGCATTATTCTGCTTTTATCTCAGTCTCTATTTCTAACTACATAAAAGAGATTACCCAAAGCAGTTGATGCTTACATGAATCTATTTGCAACAGAACTAACAACTCAGTACAGTTCTGTGCAATAGAGAGGATGCTAGTTGTGGTTGGTTATCAAACCCATCTGCCAAAGGCAAGGAAGAAAAGGATGGCTGCTCAGGAACAAGATGACAGCAGCAGCAGATACTACCTGACTTTAGAAAACTATATTGATTGTTGAGGTAAACCTTGGTATCAAGTCCTTGCATTCTTGCTCACATCCTAATCACCATAGGTACAGCTCTGATATCATTATAAGCATGCTTAAATCTCAGCAGCTTCTAGCTTAAAAAACACTCCAAACACCTCCTGATTGCCAAGGAAAGTTTTGTCTGCATGACTTGTGAATAACCAAACAGCCCTGAAACTAGAAGAAAAATAAAAAGAATCAATCTACACTTAGTATTGAAACTCTGTCTGCAAGCAACTTCAGGATTTCAGAGCTGTGATATGACTTTTTAAAATACTTTGATTTTTATGTGAATTAAAAATTCCAGATGGCAACTAAACATTCCCCTAAAGTTGATTTTGTCAGTAGCTGCCCAAATCAGTTCTATTAACTTGGAGGGGGCAAAGTCAATGTGGAGGAAGGTTTGCAGTGTTTCATTGCTTGTGCTCATAAATTTCCTAAAAAGCTCTCTGTAAACAGAAATATTAATGAAAGATGCTGGTCCTCATACCAGAGAGCAAGTGATCTGCTAAAAATATTTCTTTTTGAAAGTGTTAAAAACATCAGAATAGAAATCTTTAAATCAAGCAAAAATTAACTTAGGCTGCAGCACCACATGATTTTGGCACTCAAACACTACTGTTGATGGCCTGCTATGTGTGTGTCAGGCAGCTCTGGCTGCAGCTCTGCCAAAGTTCCCCATTCATCGGGCTGGTGTGTGGCTCCTCAGGCATTTGCTGTAATTTCTCGCTCCCCCTGAAGAGGCTGGGGATTATGATTTGTTTTTAAAAAGCTAAACTAAATCCAGTTGAAGAGCCTCCCCCAACCTCACTGAGTGTCACTAACATAACCTACAGAGCACTGGAAACAAAATACAGCCGAGCCAGAGCACGGCTTGCGTGACTTCCAATAGCAAGACTTCTCCTACCTCAAGGCAACTCCTGTTTATTCAGCCTTTTTGCAAACAACCAACCAACAGAAAAAAAAACCAACAACTTTGCAATTCATTACATTTCCGTTTCTCCTCCATCTGGCAATCTTCCAGGAAACAGGATACAACTAGCCAAGTGTGCAAAGGCTTTACTAATCAGATTGCCAAATATACATTTATCATTCCTGTCCCAGCCTTGGGGAGCGAGGCTGCTGCTTAGCAGGCTTCAGCTGCAGCTCTCCAGCAGGCGAAAACCAATGTATCACACATCACTCTGCACACACTCGGGAGGGTGGGATGACTTCTCTTTACAGAACAAGGTTCATTTTAAAGAGAAGAATGAAAAATAAAGAGTATTTAATATGGTGCATGTACAATGTATAAATGAACACGTCACTGAAACAGCCCAGTTACATTTCCCACATTATCTCCTTTCAGCATGTCTTGAACATAGTCACATTCATAGAGGATGTTTAAAATAATCAACAGTTTAAAAGCACTCTTCTTCTGTCTCTCTTGTGCATGGTAAATGAGCTAAGAAAACTTACAGTTTTACCGAGCCCCAAACTCCAGCACAACAGAAAGACAGCTTCATCTTGCAACAAGACTCGGTAACCTGTTTGGAGTCATCCCATGGTGGGACAACTCCACACTGCTATGAAGCTACCTGAAGGTGACCCCTATGGCTCAATACACATCTTTTCCTTCATTTCGAGTGAAAGCAGCCTCAGAGATCTGGCTTGAATTCCTTTCTGTAGTTACCCAGTTGAGGTGCATCACTGTTAGTTAGAACTCTTTCTTCAAAAGGCAGAGGACTGTAAAAGAGATTCATCCACTAGCACAGTAAAGACTTAATTTAATAGGCCATTGTAAAGCTCCCCGCTATGCTCCAGGCCACACAAAACTTAATTTGCTCTCTTTTTCTTCTCAAGGTACACAGACACAGTAGGAGGTACCATCTGAAGTGGGGTATAAATGTGTATCACACTGATCAAGAGTCTTCCTGCTAACTGAGTCACAAGTTCACTTTGTTAGGAAACTCTGCCCAGGACTGCAGGTACCCTAACCCAGTCAGCTTGCAGCAGAATGGCAGTTGTAATGTGTGACCACATTAGATATATTTCTTCTAGGTTGGCAATCTCCTTCTAACTACTTAGTACTGAACATTGTAGTTCTCTGTTCTTACTTTAAAAAAAAAAAAAATTAAATGGACAGTTTCAATGGGATGAAGTTTCTGCAAATTTGGACAAATTCATAGACAAAATTTTCAGCATAGCAGAATAAGAGTAGGGTTTTTGGAGGACAAAATATTTCTCCTATTCTATTACATATAGGTGAGCAATACCCTCTAATCATTATTTCAAGTGACACAGGAAACTATCTTTAAATGTACAAGACACCTTGTTGTTATTACAGAAATCAGGATACAATGTATCTGGGGAATAATCTGCCATAGTTTCTCATTCCTAAAGTACACAACTAACAGCTTCCTGCACTCAAACTCTTCTGAAAACAGCAAAAACTGTTTTCTCTCTTCTGGGAAATTAAAACTTCTGCAATTATGAATTTGGCAACCTGCTTGTTAACCATGCCAAGTTAATCACTGCTGTCGCTCCAAAATCAAGGAGGATGTCCCAGGGATACATTTTTGTCTGTAACAATTAAAACCATCACTCTCATTTTGACAGGACACAATATTCTTGGAAACCTCTCTGCTTGCCTTGCATCCCAGATGGTGCTGAACCTCAGGTTACTTGAGCAAAGAATTAAGTCTCCTTCTATGCTTCTCAAGATTCTGTGCACCAAGTGGTGTTACTGTGTTTTTTTGGGTTTTTTTTTTTTTTTGTTTTTTTCTTCTCTCCTGGTCGCATTCTGGAATCCTCCTAACCTTACCTGTCCCATCTTGTCTGTGATAATAACACATTGGCTACTTTTTCCATCTATTATCTCTAAACTTCATTCCTCAGTGAAAATTCAAATTGTGACAAAGCCTGCAATCCTGCCAGATCACAATAAATCACCTGGTTTACTCTTTTAATTTCTACATTAGTTGCTTTTTCCTGGTAAAACACAGGACTCCTAATTCAAGGTCTAGTGAAGGCTGAACCTTCCACATCCCTTGCAGACCATTCATCATTGCCTCTGCCCACTCAACATCTCCTTTTAGCTCTCCAACTTTTACCTACCTATTTTCATGCCATTTGAAAATATTCCATTCTTTCCACACTTGCACTTTGGCAATGTCTTTACTTTTTTGCTCTTTTTTATCAAACCATTCTGTCATCTCTACATGCCTGTCCCTAACTTCAGCTTTTTCAGGGTTCTTTGTGCTTCCCATACAAACCTTCATTTTGCTTCACGGTCTTCTGCAACAGAAGTAACTTCTGAAAAGCCTTACAGACATTTCCTGGTTATCATGGGTTACATTTTCTCATACTTTAAAAAATTCACATTCCACTTATTCCAGAAAGGCAGTCACACTTTGGAAGAGAATTCTATTTTCTTCACAGAAATAGTTGTGTGCTACAATTCATTCACCGAGGTTTCAGGTTTTACACAAGAGGTAGAGCCATTTGGAGGAACACAGCAGGGGCATGTTTCTTCCCCAGAGCAGGACAGGGCCCAGGTCTGTGCAGAGAGCTTCAACCCATGCAGGGCAGCTGCAGAAGTGGAGAGCTGGTAAAATGGAAGCCATAAAGCAGGACTGAACTCCGCTTTGCTTATCTGTGACCAGCAAACAGCCCCTCTGGGGCTTTCAGCTGCAGCCTGATGCAGGGCTGGGAAGCCAATCGATAACCTACAGATCACTCCCACTTCTTCCACACTGCTTTAGTGTAACTAAAGGAATACTTCTTTTGCTGCTACTAATGGAAAATGTGTTGGTCTCCTTCTCTCCTTGCAACAGTTTCAGCATTATACAACCTCAACTGCTATTTATAAAGTCTTATGTAAGCCAAGACACCAGGACTGAGAAGGCAAGCCTGTAACTACAACCAGCACTGAAGGCACCCTCTCCATCCAGCCCAGCAGACACCTCTCGGTCTCAGCCTTGCCCTTCCAGCCACTGCAGCTTTCTCAAACTTAGCCTGAACTTCAAGGTAACAGCTTGTTTTTAAAAGGTATTCCAAGTCTAAACTGGTTGATTAAATGAAGCCTAAAGCTTGTCCCCAAGTTCAACTGTTAAATTGTCAGCAAGAATCACCAGCATGCAGTGCAAGACAAAATACAACTCTAAGATACTGTTTTTTTATAGACAGTCAAAGAATACTTCTAGTTGTATTATTTTCTTGTTAACAGGGAAAAAAATATGAAGGATTTTAAAGAAAGCAAGCATTCTTATTCATGCAAAATATGCTCCATCATCCAATTTGCAAACGGGATCTGTACTGGGGCAAGACCTCCTGGAAGCAGAGCCTGTAAGTTACAACACATGTGCAAGGAAGTAAACAATGTGGAAACTTATTGAGTCTATGCATATTTGGCAATTAATTACCAGTTTTCTAATCATTTCAGATACACGATGATATCAAGATGATGACATGACATGCCACATCAAGACACAGATTTTTGAGACAACTCCACAGAGAATGACCTCAGAGAAATGGGAGTAATTTTCAATACAACTCTTTTATTTCCAATGTAGGTCAACTGCTACCTTTCTCCATTTGGGGGAAACAAAAAAAAGAAAAACAAAACAAAACAACAACAACAACAACAACAACAAAAACACAACAAAAAAAAGGCAAGTATTTTATCAGAAGCACCTAGAATTTCACTCTTATAAAGGAAGGGCAGGAAAATAAGTTTATATGAGTACTGTTTACTACTTTTGTGCCAGGATCTGATTTGCTGATGCTAATTAGACAGTATCTTAATACGAAAAAAAAAGATACCAAAATACAACCACCCAAGAAGAGGGGAGGAAAGGAGGTAAAAATTACTTCATTCCAAAATCTAAAGGGATCTTACAGGAAGGCTGGAGGGGGCATTTTCATAGCAATAGGACAAATGGAAATGTTTTTAAGCTGAGGAAGAGTAGGTTTATGCTGGATCTTAGGAAGAAGCTCTTCAGTATGAGGGTGGTAGGACTCTGAAATAGGTTATCCAAGGAGACTGTGGATGCCTCCTCCTTGTTCAAGGTCAGGTTGAATAAGGCCTTGAGTCTTGTTGAGAGATGTTGCTGCCCATGGCTGGGAGGTAGGAGTAGATCATCTCTGAGGTCCCTTCTAACCAAAACCATTCTGTGATTCTGCACTCACCATGGGTCCTTACGGTAACATGCACTGTCATACCATGACACTATGGTGACAGAGCATGCTCAGCTCACACTCAGAGTATGGAGAGAACCCATTTACCTCCGACATACAGGATTTGGTTCTTCTGCTTTTTGTTTGACTATCTAAGATTTTTGCAGAGCTACATGTGACTCTTCTCAGGACTGGAGCCTGGAACTGGCTACCTGCTCCCTTCCACACCTATGGTCCAGGTCCTAAAACCAAAAGGTGGTGGTGGACTGCACTGTGCAAATACTGTTTGGGGAACTCTACCTGGAGAGATGCAAGCCTGAGAACTTCTCAGGTTACCACAGCCTCCAGAAGTTTCTTATCTGGTTTATAGTTCAGATAGCCCCAACCCAGCAGCTCAGGTAGCATAACGAATCCAGGCTTGTAAGACAGGTCTTGAAGCATAACACCACAAAGTTCAGCCTCCAGGCCATTTTGCTGAGCCAGCTCCTGTGTGCATGCGCAAGTGAAAATAATGCTGAGCACCGAAACTCAAAGACAAGAGATAAGGCAAAAGTCTTATTTCCCTCTAACAGTACTTGCAGCAGAACAAGTAGTCTTGGGTTCCTTGCACACAACCATGCCAACTTTGGAAATTAACATGTGGAAACAAAAACTGGAAAGAAACTTCCTGGTTTTCTAAAAACAAATGGAATTCAGTCAACCTACTAGCATCTGCCCCTAAAACAAGGAAAATACACAACTGTTAAGCACAGCAAGAACCTTCCAAGCTACAGAAATATTACTCTTGTACCAGCAGGATTGAAACTCAGCCAGAATCAAACTGATTTAGCACTTGCATAGATAAGAAAACATTAATTAAACACAGGTTGGCCAACATGTTTTTAAACACCATTTAGCATCTAGTGCAGACCAAGGTGATGTTTAAAAGTATCTTAACTGACTGTGGTTAGTTCTACTTGGGAGTCTTTGCCTAAAGGTTTGGCTTGACTAGAATTTGAAGGTGCATGTTACAACATGCCAGCAGACTTTCTAAAGCTCCAGCACACATAAGGCAGCAAACATTTCTAATGTATGCTAGCTGGTCAAGTCAGAGCTTAGGCTCTCAACTTGCTGCCACATGTGAAACCTACACCTTGCATTTTCTTCATTAGAACTTCACCTTTTGGAATTCAAGCTGGAGCAACTGAGGAAATTACCTCCTCCAGCTGTTCAAATAATGGGAACTGGCAGATGAAGAGCACTCATCAGCTTCCTACCCAACGTCAGCTGGCTCTTTCTGAAACACCAACAGAAGAGGTCTACACTGTCTGTCTTTATAACAAAGCAGCTACAGAGAGCTCTTGGCTCATTCCTCACTCTTTGCTGGTGGCGCTGAAAGGACAGACACTGTGACAACATCCCAAATCAGCTAGTTTCATAAAAGGATGTTTACAGCCTCAGTTACTATGTGTCAGGTAACTTAAGGCATCAGGACAGCTTTTCTCATGAAGATTCATCCTTACCTTTTCTATTCAATCCCTTTGGATCCACTATAAATCCTCGGACTACTCATGTTTACGAAAGGGACAGGAATTGCACACACCATCTTGAAAACACTACTTTAAAAGACCTATCATTGAAGGACAAGATACTTCCTTCCACCAAATGGACCACAGCCAGGTGAGGAAAGGCTCTGCATCTCAAACTAACAGCTCACCCCTGGTGGCCCTGGCTGAACTCCAAGTCATGCCTTACTCATAAAATTGAAGTAATAAACTAGATAGACACTCCCCCTCCTTCCCCAAGGATAATACAATCGGTGCTGATGCAGAAATCAGAAGGAAGGAGACCATCTAAATTACACACTGAAATAGATACTGCAAAAGCGAGCAGCTGTGCCATTTCAGCCAGGTGGTCATCTTCAGCTGCAGTCAAAAGGAAACATAACTCTTACACATTTCCCTTGCAGATACTTCCTGATTACAACCTTATGGCAAAGCCACCTCATTTTCACTGGCAGTATGCATTTTAATTAATCTTTATGTTATTGAAATATCCTTTGGCAATTAAAAGCCATGTTCAGAGACTGGCTGAGGGGGAAGAGAAGGGTCTGTGATATTTCAGCAGTATCTCCTAGTACTGTAATCAGCATGGCTACAATTAAACAGTCAAGCAAATTCTCAGCTGTATCTTTTCCCATCTCTCTTGCTCACCATTCATCTCTCAAAAAGATTAGTATTGTCTTTCAGAAAAAAAGCAAGCTTTTATTGATCTAAATATATTNTATAAAGGCAATGTCACAGAAAAGAGACTGTCTCACATCATAAATGAACAAAAACCAAAAGAACAACAGACCCTCACAACAGATCTTAGCATCAGCATGCATCTGGAAGGTATTCCAGCACTGATCTCTCTTGGTGCTTTCAGGAGGGATTATTTTCCTTGCAGTATTCTCTTCCGAACCATGACAGAGAGCAAAGAACATCCTTCCTAATGATTGCTGCAGGAGGCCAGAGGTCTGACCCAAAGTTGATTGGGTGGGCAGTGACTGGTGTTGCTTTTTGGACCATCACAGACAACCTACAGACAAAGCAGGATAACTTTGCTGTCTTCTGCCTCCCTGTCACCTCTCGCATGGACTGCCAGCCAGCCAAGACCTTAGCACCTAAACCTTACCCACTGGTGCAGGGCCAGTAAGATGACAACATTTGAAAAGTTTAAGAGTGGAAATCAAAACAAAGTTAGAAGGTCATTAAGTCAAGGAGACTTTTGCTTTATTCAAGCGGCTCAAGTTTCTGAAGCCAGACTGGAAAGCTGGCCAAGAATACAAACCATTTTGATTTGCTTTCTTTGCCGACAGACCCTTCTGAATTAATCCAGCAGATTATCCACAGAGATGGTGAATGGAAATCATACAGTTAAAATCCTTCACCCTACTTCAGGTAACTTTAAATACTAGAAAGCACTGCTGCTTTTTGTAAGAACATCAAAACACAACATAGCCTTGCTCTTCCAGTTAAAAATTCACACCACCTTCTAAAAACACTGCATTATCTAACTGTATTTCCCTCTTCTATAAATACTTGAAGGTGTGGTTAGAAAACTGTGGCCAAGTTCTTCAAGGATTTTTCAGTTTCCATATCATGTTCAGGGCTGCAGCATATTTACATTAACATTTTCTGGAGAATACATTTCATTAACTGCTGTGGCAAAACCCTTGGTGGTCTGCTCCTTGCTGACTCTGGCAATTGCCATTTCAATCATTTGCAATTACTTCCAGATGAGTATCGGTTACACAGAGATGGAGAATTTTTATAACATTTATAAATAGTGCAGGAATCCTACAGACATATGATAAGTGTGCTATGCAGTGACACACACGATGAGGCTGTGGGCATGTAAAGCACATAACCCAACAGGCAGATTCTGCCCACAGACAAGCTGGAACCCCTTTGCTTGTACCCACAAGTAGTAGTATCTCGAAAGGTATGAACACTGATTAAACCTGCAAATTTGATACGTTGCAAGGGAGCTCCCTAAATGCTGTCATTTAGTGTCATTTCAGATGCCTCTTCCACCTGGCCCCAAGTGCCACTGCAGACAGCCATGGGTCTCCCCTCTGCATCAGACCTGCTGGTGTCAACACAGGTGTCTCAGGTAGCCCAGCACATCTCAAACCAGCACAGGGCGCAGATGTGGACACACACAGGGCGCCTCCTTTTTGGTGACATAAAAGGCACCTTGTAACCAGCAGCCAGTTTTCTCAGTCTGGTACACTGCTTCTTTCACTTGGATTCACTAGTGTACATTTTAGGATTCAGAAAATGATCCTCTGAAGTCTCTCCAGACTCTCAAATAATTCACTGCAGCAAGGAAATGCCAACCCCCATTCTATAGAACTCTTTATTTAATCCCAGTCTCTTCGTAGCTGCGCTATGCAAGATTCAGTTGCCTACGTAACACATCTAATTGCCTCCCATTTACATGCAATTAAATTCTGTGATACTGGTTTGCAACATTAATTAACTGACTCTGTCAGTGACTAATCTCCTGGAGCATTTGACAAATGTCAGGGCTAAAGCATGGTATAAAGAGCGGGAGGACCTGGGGCTGGATGAAGAACTACCAGGGTCCATGGTGGTGTGGGTACTTACTGCATTCCTGTCAGTTTGTGGGATTTTTGTTTGCTTTAGACATGCAATTTTTGGGAAAAGTTCTAGATGGAAAAGTCATTTCTAGCACAGATGCCAACACCATTTGGCTTGTCTCTTTTTCTTTGCTATGGAGACTCACACCCAGGTTTCTCTGCTGAAAAAGCAATTTTGCTAGTGCCTAGCAGTCAGAATTTGTGTTTGTTCAACTATAAATAAAAGCTAGGCAGGAACAAAGTTTGAAAATCATTTTAGGGTGGAGAGGAAAAAATGTGGTTGTACAGTGGGAAGGAAGTACAACCCTTTGGATTTTTAATGTCCACAAACTGCAAAAATTTAGACTCAGAATTTTCTGTATACTGCCCCACCAAGAAAAAGGAATGGGCAGAATGAAGGAAAAATGTCTCCTGTCCGGTGCTGGTCACTTCTATTAAGGAGGGAAACCGCTTGTGTTTGAATCTACTGTACTCCACTATATTGCCTCTAGGAAGAACATGACCAGAAGCAAGGGAACCTGGAGATGACTTGTGCACAGATGACCATAATCACATTTTTAATGAAAAGAAAAACCTTCCTCATTTCACTGCTGGTGGGCACAGCAACGGCTTCTGCAAACAGGCTTCAAATTCAAAGCAGGCTGCTGCTGTGAACCATTGCTAACAGCTCACAGGTCTTGCTTAATGGTTTTCAATTCAGAGTACTGTACACAGACACTGTCTACTTATGGCTCTGTTTTCCTGTTTTTCTGCATCATGATAGCTGTTGAATTGGAGAGAATTGTCCTTTTTCATCTTTCTGGAGATTCTCCTACCTCTGCAACTTTAATGCAAAACAAAAATTGTATTTTTTTAGTCAGGAATTATGATTGACCTGAATATGTTCAAATATGTGGCATCATTACTGTAAAGATGCTGGGTTTGGGTGTTTGGGTTTTGTTGTTTTGGGTTTTTTTCCAGAAGTTTTGTTACCATATCAAGTAAACATGCTAGTAAAGATTTAAAGGTTTTGAATGTTCACATAAATTTCTGACCATAATGCTAGCCTTTTTTTAACTGAAATGCTGGAATTTAGGGGGACAATGTGGGATGTGTAGCAAAATGGTTCTTAAGCAATGAGCACAACAGATAATGGCTGAAGGCTCTGCCTTTTCTCTTTACCTCCTAACACACCCTAGGGTTTATGGAAGTTACACAATATGCACACCCACCAGTTAGGTTTTATTGCTTAATTACTTATAGGGGAAAAAAAAAAAAGAAGTCTCCCACAGCTACCTGAAGTTGGGAAAACAGAATTGTTTGGGTCTTTTTTTCCAAATTCTGGTGTCAAATATGACTATAAAGAATTTGGGGGGAAAATGGACTACAAATATAGTCTAGCAAAATATATAAATTATATAGAAGGATGTTGATAGGCTGGAGAAGTGGGCCAGTGACAACTGCATGAGGTTCAAAAAGTCAAAGTGTAAAGGTCCTGCATCTGGATCATGACAATCCCAGGCACAAATCCAGGTTGAGTGCAGAGTGGGTTGAGAGTAGCTCTAAAGAAAGAGACTTGGTGTACTCACTGATGAGAAGCTCACCATGAGCTGACAGTGCCCTCATGCAGCACAGAAGGCAAATCGTGTCCTGGGCTGCATCAAGAGGAGTGTGGCCAACAGAGCAAGAGAGGGGATTCTGTCTCTTGACTCTGCTCTGCTGAGACCCCCTCAAATGCTGTCTCCAGTTCTGGTGTCCCCAGCATAAGGATAACACGGAGCTGTTGGAGCAAGTCCAGGAGAAGCCACAATGATGATCCAAGGGCTGGAACACCTCTGCTACAAGGACGGGTTGAGGGAGCTGGGGTTGTTCAGCATGGAGAAGAGAGGACTCCAGGGGGACTGTAGAGCTGGGTTCCAATACCTACAGGGACCCTACAGAAAGGCTGGAGATGGACTTTCCATAAAAGTATCCAACAGTAGGACAAGGGGGAATGGTTTGAAGTTGAAGGAGAATAGGTTTAGACTGGATCTCAGGAAGAAGGTCTTCAGTATGAGAGTGGTGAGACTCTGGAATAGGCTGCCCAGGGAGGCTTGTGGATGCCTCCTGCCTAGAACTGTTCAAGGTCAGGTTGGATGAGACCTTGAGCACCAAAGTCTAGTTGAGAGGCATCCCTGCCCATGGTGGGGAGGTGGAAGTGATCTCTAAGGTCCCTTCCAACTTATGACATATGGGACATTGGCTTATATTTATTCTGAACTGAGCAACACTGCCCAGGCATTTTTTTTTTTTTATTTTATTATTTTTTAAATTGACTAGTTATGACATAGAGCCTTTCTTAAATTGTGTCTATTACACACATGCACCATCTGAAATCCTGGTAAACCTTTCTTCCTTCGTGAGGTATTCTCAACTATATTGCAAATTTAAGCGATACTGAAAACCAGTGGGGATAAACCAGACCCTGTTAAGCATGAAACAAGATATCACACTCAATTCATTTGACATAAATAAGCTCAACTGTGCTTCAGAATTGTACTGACATGAGTCAAAACTACTTAAGAACCAGGGAAAATGGAGTTGCTGAAGTGTATTAGTAATGGCAGATGCTACATTATCAGGATATAAGGAAGACCAAAACTTCAAGGAGAGGTAGACAACCTTACTAAACCAAGCAGTGCTGCTGGGGTGTGAGGAGGAAAACCAGAGAAGCTTTCGGGAATGCAAGCCCTTCTTCAAGGGCAGGTGATCCATCTCTTATCAGTTTCTCAACAGCTTTGTTCCAGTGAGCTACAGTGATCATACTGATTAAAGCAGATCACCAGAGTCAGAAGGGCTTGGACTTTATCTGCAGTTTTACTGCAGGGTTAATTTATCCTGATTTACCAACTATAAATGGCTTACTAAGGGTTTGCCTGTTTTGGGAAATGAGCTGTTCTTTCCCCAAGGTGTATTTGTTGAAACAATCTCTCCCAGTTCCAGTCTAGCCAAAGTACAGCCTTACTGTGGATTTTAGATGCTCTTTGGTGTAAGGAACACTACTCTGACATGGAAAACACAAAAAAAGCACAGCAAATTGTTTTTTCCTTATCTACTGCTTATTAGTGGAAGTTCTCAGTGCTTTCTGGCAAAGGTTGAGCCATTACCCCTCTATTCATAAATACGTGAGTGTCAGCAGGCTCTGCTCAGTGATAGGACAAGGGGCAATGGGTGCAAGCTAGAGCAGAGGAGGTTCCAGGGGAACATTAGCAAAAACTTTTTCACTGTGAGGGTAACAGAGCCCTGGAACAGGCTATGCAGAGAGGCTGTGGAGTCTCCTCTGGAGACATTCAAAACCTGCCTGGATGCATCCCTGTGTGACCCACTGTGGCAGAGGGATTGGACTGGATGATCTTTTGTGGTCTCTTGCAGCCTCTAACATTCTGTGATTCTCTGCTAAGGAAACCAAGGCACAAAGAAGTCACTTGTCACACAATACTGAAGTAGTAACTGAAAGTCAAACCTTCTCCTTCTTTATTGACTCTGAAGCCCATTCTAATCTAGGGCTATGCTGTGAAAGGTTACTTCAACTTTATAAAGGCATCTCAGTTAAGACTTCGGTCCAGCAAAACAGGGGGCTAAGTGGAACACAATTTGAGGATAAAGTGCAAGTATCACCTAGGTAAAAGCTTTAATTAAAAAAAAAAAAAAAGGGCAAGTAAAAGTAGGAAGTTTTATACTACAGAACTTGAATTTCTGATGCAGGTCAGAATGAGCTTGTGACCATCTGCAGACTCCAGGGGCAATGGGAACAAGCTGCTGGGTGAATGAACCACCAAATATTTTATAGAACTTATGCAAGAGCTGTACTGTAGCTCCTTCGGAAACAATGGTAGTTACATACCTGCCCTGTTATCTTTGGATAACGTTATAATTAGTGTGTGTCATCACTCTAGCCATGATTAAAATAATTACCCTAAAAAAGTCCCTCGTAAGTATCATTTACTGTTCTGGTTTCCAAACATGTACATGATT
>VWYK01019358.1:0-14995 GCA_013399775.1 Semnornis frantzii | reverse complement strand
CAAATAAGATGTGCCAATACCTCACCATTTCTACCAGTTGTCAGATACTAACAGAGACCACACCACCTTAGTCCAAGATACTGCCAAGACATGATGGTTGCCATATAGGCAGCTTGAGGTTTCTAAGTAAGAGATGATACCATATTGAATAGATTTGCATGGACAAGAGGATCAGTAAAACTGTTAAGATAGAAGAGCCACAGCAATACGCTAAACCGCAAAACATTTCATCATATAATTAAGTATCTGCTAGTTTTTAATGTCATCTTCCTCATGGTACTACTAAAGAAGAGCATAAATGTGCATTCAAGAACTCTTTCAGTAACTAATTTTAGATGATGTTGCTATACTTACATATCCATACCCATATACTAACGCATTAAAAGAAAACCAGTTACTAACTAGCCTGGAGCTTTATGGCTATTTGCAAGATATACACAAACTGAAATGTGTATTTTTAAGTTTTTCCTCCTCCCTATGTAAGGCATAAACTTTCCACATCATAAAACTGTTTATACTGAATAGGAGTAATACACATGAGAATGAAAAATGGTGACAATTACTCCCTGCAATGCAGTGGATTAGGATAGTACTTTGAAAAGTTGGAATGTTAAACAAAACCTAACAGCAGCCTCAAATGTCCTTTCTTGCTTTGATTATTTAGTATGTGTGTATTTCTGTAGCATGTTTGCGATACATGTGGAAGCCTCCCTGATTATTCATTTTCACTGATTTCACTGTTCTCAGTTAATTTTAAAATTCAAACATACATTAAAAATATTTTTATCGATGAAATCAAACCCTTCAGTTTTAATCATCTGCATTCTGAACACTGACATCATCAAAAATATATTTTTGTGTACATCCAGGGCAACTCAGTCCCAGGGAGATAAATCAGAAAAAAAATCTGCTTAACTTCAAGCTACTTGTAAAAAAATGAATTCAGCTGTTGGAAAAATTAAGCCTGAGGCTTTTAAAATACTGGCATTAACTTGATTGTAAATGTTTACTAAAGTACAGAAAGTACATGACAGCAAAAAGACTCTTCTGTGTGCCAGCATATATCACTCCATCAACCCATTCTTGCTAACAGTTACTCCAAACTGGAGCAATTCTGGTCTACAGTTTCCTCACTGTGTTGCTTAAAAATCCTTAAATTATATATGACAGTGCTGTTTGCAGTTGGTTTATTTCTCACTAGTAATTCTTAAGGCAGAATTTCCCCATGCTTTAAAAGGAGACTGTCAGGCCTTGGCAGATGTGGTGAAGGATTTCTGAATATCACAGAGCAGAGAGAAGAAGGGTCAATATTGCAGATACCAGCAGAATGTTCTATTTTTCAGCCAGGCTAATTCCTGTCAGTGTAAGGGAGCAGTAGCTGCATCAAGCTACTTATGTCTTTCTGACAGCCTCAACCATTTTACTAACGCACCGTCTCTCATAGTGGCTATTCTGCTTGGGATAAATGGAGATTTAGACTTAAAGCATTTGAGTTCACAAATGTTGAAATATTTGTTTTCAGATGTTGCTGTGGCTGGCACAGTTCTGTCTCCAAGTGCCCAGCCATTCTTGCTATCCCCATCTCACAAGTGTAAGAAATCATGCTAAATGGTTACTCCATGCAAATGTGATGCTATGCAGAACTGAGTCTTTAGTCATTAACCACCAGGCTTTATTTTCATCCATTACCTCTGATTCTTGCACAGGAAAGGAGCCCGGGGATGGCTTTCAGTGAGGAGTTACTGAAAACTGGACAAGAACCCAGTCCTTTCTAACTGGCCCACAAAATGAATCAGAGATAAAGACAAAATGCAAGAGGCAAATAAAATAGGGAGATGTGGTTATTCTTTCTACTTGTTTTCCTACCCAAACATATTTAGGTATCTGATAAACAATATTGAAGCCACTGGATTTCTTACCCAGGGGTTTTGGCATTGGATGGTAGGCTGAAATTCTTCATGGAGTTTCCTGTAGGCATATGACAGAAAGACAGGAATTCAGAAGCTTCGACAAGGCCATTTGGAATTACGGATGTTAAAAACTATGTAAAACATGCATTTTCCCAAGTTTCAAAGGTAAGGAGGAATGCAGCACCTGCAGTATAAGGTTACATCACCTGTAGTCCAAAGCCAGGCTCTCCAATGTAAAAAACAAGTTTTAACAGAGTTACCATTGAACCCATGGCCTCAGCAGTAATAACACCGCAGATTATCAATGCAATATTTTTTAACAAGTGAATGAAATACTATGTCTATTTCTACAGTGCAGCAAAAAAACCCAAATTACAACAGTGGGGAAAATAAAAGGGGTTTGGACTCTGAAAGTAGTCTTGCTTTATTTGGTTTGTTTTTTCAGTTCTGTACTAGCCCAGGCTACCTTTTCTGCAATACGACTCTTTCTGAAGCAGAACAGTTCACGCTGCTCGCTGATGTGAGCCACAGGGAGACAGACATGAAGTGGTGTAAGCTCAGCGCCATCTGCTGCACACAGCATGTCTGGGACCTGTGGCACATTAAAAACGGGTAGGTGACTTGGGTGGTGGCATGAAACGCTCAGCTCTGATGGCTCTGAAAAATAATTCCTGGTAGAGCCTTAGTAGAATCTACATTACTGTCAGATAGGATTGCCAAGTAAGATGGAAAGACTAGATTGTGTTTCAGTCACTGTTTTTTTTCCAGTGGCAGTCAGCCTCATAGTTACCTGTGCTGTGTTATCTTGATGCGTAGAAAGAGGTCTAGAATAATGACCAGGTCAGATAAAAAAACTGTCACAAAAGTAACTTAAAAAATTCTCCATGCAAGTTATCACTCATAAGAATTGTCACAACTTAAAACTAGAACGAAATAAAGATTTTGCGCAATTTTTGCAGCAGAAGGCAGTAGCAAATGTGCCAAATGGATGTATATTTCAGTATGTACTCTTGAGGATCTCTGTTACAGAGTTTTTACTGCTAAGTAAACTCAAATACTGATTGCTTCAGGACTGCTATGGGTTTTTGCTTTGCTTCAAGTGTTCAATAGAAAGTTGTGACGTGGAGAGATTTGATAGCCAACAGATCTCTGATGCAACCAAATTGCAAAGGGAGAAGCAGTATAATTGATTTCCATCCTTCCTTAGCTTTGAACCTCTCTTTAAATTTTAAATTTGGCAGTTTGAAACTATCTAATATGCAGATGTTCGCTTAAAAATTCCTGGGTTTGATCTCGGCTGTTTCCTGCATGACATTAAGTGTGCAATTACAACCAGACATTCAGCTAAGCAAATGGATGCATGTGTGGAGAACTTCAGAAACCTGCTGCTGCAGTGTGCCTACTGATAGGCTGTGAAGCAACCAAGATTGCCACAGTTTTTACTGCCTGAGAGAAAATGCTAACTTGCCAGGCCTCTGTTTTTGTCCTGAGTGGTGGCTTTCATGAAAATTTAAAAGTTTATAGCAAAGTCTTTAAAGCTAGGTCTTTTGTTACCTGGGCATCATCACACACATTTGAAATTGAACATACACTTCATCTAGCAATAGATACATAGATCCCTGTAAAATGTCATAAACTGTGAAATGCAATTAATGAATCTTACTCTTGCAGCACTGAGAAGGCATGTGTGTACAGCTGGAATTTTGACCAGACAGTTTAACACAGCTTGTTCAGTTAACTGAACTCCATAATCATTGCAACAACAGTGTAAGTATACTGTTACCTTCCACTGTCAGCTCCACAGTCACCTGACGAACCCCACCATCGTTTGCAGCTTCACAGGTGTATTTACCACCGTCACCCTCCCGTACGCCTTTGATTACCAAGCTGAAAATCCCCCGAATGCTGCGGTCCACAACGTAATGGTCTCCCTCCGGGACAGGATGCCCATTCCTGAACCATGTGATCTGTGGCTCAGGGTAGCCTCTGACCTGGAAAGATGTGGGAGAGAGTGGAGAAAGAAGGCAAACATAACAGATGATGATACTAGGAAGAAATGTTGAACATTTAGCAATGCAGTGGAAAGTTCATGACATAGGAGCTGTTAAACACATAATCTTTGCAAGCCAAATGGCAGAATGTAATGAAATGAAAAAACTCTTGGCTAAGTCAAACTGTTAAAATAATAAGACTAGTCAGGCAGATAGATACTTACACAGGAAAGTTTGCCGCTAGCATGATTTTCATGATAGTGACAGTAAAGAATCTTGACACCTGAGACCCTACTGTTCAGAGACTCAAGGGCAGTAGTGCTATTATACCTTTAAGCATGCAAGATTGAAATTGTATCTAGACCAAAAATTTCTTACATGATTGCCAAAGAATAGGTTTATATTGTAAATCTGTATGGAGCCATCTAGTTTTTGAAATGTGCTGGGATGTGGTAGCTCCTGACAATATGCAGGTAAGAAATGCAGATAAATACCAAATTTTGTCTTGATCTTTTAGAGAGAAGATAAGGAGTTGCAATTTGAGAAAGTTGTTAAGGGTCGTTCACATGCTATGGTGGTGCAAGGTGGACTATAAAGACCTAGATGTATTCACACAAACACACTGCTCAACTTTAAGAGCTTTGTGGTCTTCTGGAAGTCCAAAGAAGAGTTTTAACAAAATTAACCATTCCTGTGGTCCTTAGATAGCAACCATATTCATATATCCTTGCTTGCAGTGGCATTAATGATGCCTGCAGATTTGCAGGCATCTCAGTTGGTATAACTGAGAATGGAGTTAATGATTTTAATCGAGTTATTGAAACCTGATGTGAATCAGTTTGTGTATTTCATAAAAAATGGAGAGAACTCTTCAGACAAAAGTTCTCCTTCTGCTCTATGAGACACCCTCTTTGAAAGTTGCTTTAGTATGTGTTAACTGCTAGCACACTTCTCCAGTCACCATAACAAGCCCTGATTACAGTATCTCTCCCTTTCCCATCCACCCACTCTCATACATTAGCTCTCCATCTTTTGACTCTTTGATCCTTTGCCTACATGTCATGAAGTAACTGAGTGGATCAAAATGAACTGGGATGAGTAACAGTTGTGGATGTGTTTTGCTCACTGGGAAAGTAGTGTTGCATTTTGAACTACACTATGAACTCTTGGCAACAGAACAGGAAGTCACATCAGCCTCCAGGTGGGCAAAATATTGATGATCTGTCTTGGTTTGAAGAAGGCTTGGTTGTGGCTTGTGCAAATTCCTCACAGCATTTTCATTTCTGTTTTCAATCCACATTTCAGCTCTGCTTTCTTCTGACTGCACAGCACTTACTTTTCAAATTACAATCTTTAGCCAACCAACCTTACCCATTCTTTGGTTCTCTTCTTTCAAAACCTTTCATTTTTAATCCAGTCCCACCTCATTCCAGCTGTTGGAGCTTAACCTACAGCTGTCAGAAATTTTTCTCTTTCCTTCTAATTCCTTAGGTATCAGTTCAGACAAATTAATTTTGCCAGTGATGTGGTGACCCCTTCTTCCCGGCACTGCTGGGAAGACATATAGAGAGGACATTAATGTTTGTCAAGAGCATGAATATGCTGAATGAGCTGGAGAAGATTTTGACTTCCGGTACAAACTTCTCGAGCTCTTCCTGAGTTTATCTTTACCTAAGCAAAAGGCATGTTCTGTGAAGAATATGTTCTGGGATCCTACACAATGGGGAGTCAACAGCTGCTTACAAATACCACAGCATCTTCCTAAGCCTCTTTGCCTGGTACCTTTTCAATACTCTGCTTTTTTGGAAAACAGCAGCTCCCACTCATCCATGCCCCCTAACACCGTGCACCAGCATATTGCTTTACTGCTTATTCAGAGGGGTAGCTCCCAGGAATCTTTCTCAGCATATCCCATTTTCAGAAAAAAAGGAGTTGTGAAGCATCAATATGAGACCTCTACAGTAGCGTAAATCTTATTAATTACTAATGTGCTCACTGGTAGAGAAAGTGAGTTGTACCAAAGAACTGTTTCTTAACTTTTCTGTGTCCTTCTACTTATGTTTTCATTTTTAAAGAAACCAACAGAAAGACAAAGTGACTTATCCAAAGCCAGAGAGTATATCAGAGATTATATCTCTCAATTTTGCTTCACTGGATATTAAAATTTCCTTAAATTTGTCATATTTGAGACAAAATGGCTTTGCAAGAGCTATTTCAAGTAATGCAATACAGTAAAATGGCAGAGTAACACGTGAAGAAAGAACCACCTTTTCATTACATTGCGACCCCTTTACTAACATTAGCCTAGCCACATGTGTTTACAGCTGCTGAGATTCTGGTTTGTGAATACAAGTCATCAATTACACATCACCTAATACATTTACTACTTTTAACCATTCCTCATGATCCCTTCTGGAGTTTTCTTCTATGCATAGTTCAACCCAGCACCAAAGCTCCTAAGCATAAACTTTCTAGCACTTGTCCCAGGGAATCATGGGGGTTCATGGGGTTGAAGCAATGGGATACACCTTCATTCAATTTTTCTTTTTATTTTATCGTATTCCTAAGTCCCTCTTGGACCACACAAGGCCATTTTTACTTAACTCCTCAAGCACTGGTAGACAATTACATGTGCCTGTGGCAGGGCACACCCAAGTCCCTGCCCCACTGAAGGTTTGAAAGGGGTGCTAAACTGTTCTGCTTCCCCCCACCTCTGGTTCCCGGGGTTTGGAACGTGAAAGGAGTAGGTGTCAAGTACCTTACCCCACCCCCGCAGGCTGGAACGAGGGAGAGCAAATCGCCCCAGCATATATATATGGCAATGAGACACATTATCTTGGGAGCACTTAGAAGTAGAAAAGGAGCAGACTTGGAGCAGACTGCTACGGGAGACTTTGAGAGGGCTTTAAGAGAGACTGCGAGCCCCGAACTGCCAGCGTCGGTCCAGCCAGCGTCGGACTCAGACTCGGACCTTGACTTAGATCTGGAGTCGGTCCTTGAGGGCATCTGCAAGAACGGTGACGAGAAAGCACAGCCTCCGCTCTCGACCGTCAGATCCTGCCTGCCTGTTGAAGGGACCTGCCTCTGCCGTAATCGTGGGTACGCCGAGCAGCCTGAGCTTTACCCTGTGCTGCCCCATGATTTGCACTTCAAGGCACTGCCGCACAGACTGCCGATAAAGAACCAAGGGACTATCTGCGAATTCCTGCTCCACCGCCGTGAGTAGCACAGACGTTCCCTAGGGCTCCAGGCTTCTTTATTTGCAAAGCTATTTTTATAGCAAACCTTTCCAAGCTTTCTGGTTTTCCTGAATTACTAAATTCCCTGTAAGCATCCTTGCGGAAGATCTTCCCAAACGAATTTCTGGACCCGATCTAACTAATTTTATATAAAGTTGTGGGCAGGGCTTTCTGGAAATAAAAAAACTGCAGATTTTATAATTCCTGCCTCGTGAAATCCCACAACCAAGTCAGTGCCCTTTCAGTATCACATGCCTGAACCTACCTGAAGTATTCTTAGTATTCTTCCATTTCTTCTATCTGTGTTTATTTTATACTTGCTGTGTCTGTACCATTTTGCTCATCCACACCTCTATACAGAGGAGATGCCACACAGAAAATTATAAACACAGGTGATCAGCATGCCAGGTCCTTTCAAAAGGTTGGGTCATTCCCTTCCCAAACTCTGCCGCACTTGGTTTTTTTTGTTGTTTTTTTTTTTTTCCCCAAAAAATTAAATTATGGGAAAGCAGAAGTTTACAGAATTGCTCTGCTGCAAGGATTTATTTCAGATTTGGGTTTGGAATGTGTTTCAAACTGAGCCAGCCCTCTCTGAAGTACATTGTCTTGCCATAAAAGTGTCAGGGACCCTTAAACGAATCACTGGTTACTAGGTTTTGATCCTAATGGATCAATTCCAGAACTGCAGCAGGTTTTATATTCCTCCCTAACCTTTCCAGAGCTCACTAAAAACATCTGCCTTGAATAAATCCACAGCAAAGAGAAATTTATCTGCTTACTTAATGCCCAGCAGCAGAAGGCTATAACCTTTATTTACAGCTTGGTCTGTGTGAGTATTGCCAGTCCCAGTGAGGCTGCAGCTTTTCTTTACCTGCTGTACAACACTAACAAGTAGAAAATTGACAGCAACCAGCAAATAATCATTGTATTTGCACAAACATGTGTTTTGAGTTTTTGTCTGGACCCATCAACAGCTTAGAGTCTGCCCAGCAGTGTTTTCTAAAGACAAGTCTTCTGCTCTATGCATCAACACAGCAACTGGAACCAGTTGCAAGAGAACCTGTTGCCTGTGAAACTTCCAAAGTTAAGATTCAGTTCCACATGTAGGTCTGGAGGAATGCTACTGAAAAGGGACATCACAAAGTTCCAGAGAAAAGAAATAGGGAGAAAATGTAACAACTCTCTTGTAACTGTACACTAAGGGATAGTATTTAAAAACATGCTGCTACAAAGTAGTCTTCATTGTCACAACTTTAAAGGCATTCGATGACCACCAATACCAGATATATTCAGTGGGCCCTTTTCTTGTTCAAAAGAACAGGAGAGAGTTTCTAAAGCTTAGCCCATATCTATGCTCCATTAAAGAGCTCTTTACGTAGCAACTTAAATAAAACCCTGTATGTTTGCCTACTTAAAGGTGTCACTGTTGCAGCAGCAGTTGAGGGCAATGAAATGCATTACTTTGGCTCATGTTTTTAACATCAGTCATATCATCCTGCTTAGTAGAAATAGTTGCTGGCTTCAGTGAGGTTAACAATACTCACAACCTACAGCACTCAAAAGGAGTCAGCCATAAGGAATAATCAACCAAAGTTATAGGTAACTGAACACTGATGGTTTGCTCGCTTTGACAGTAACACCTTAAGGGTATTGGAAATGATGGCAAACATGCAGCGTATTCTAGCTTTACGTTCACTATACTGGCTGAGGTGTTCAGGGCTTGATGTTACAGACTAGATAAATGTCCCAAGCTGTTGCTTAAGGTCACATCAACACACAAGGAAACAGCTATCAAAAGGATGTCTTAGTCTGCAACATGTATAGACAGGCAAATCAAAACTTCTACTAAGACTGGCAATGATACAACTGTTATGAAGCTGCTATTCAAGTAACCCCTCTCACAGAGATGATTTGATATGCTGCAATATGAATTCCACTAATGACTAAAATTCCTCTCAAGAGACAATCCTTCCCCATGAAGTCGGAATTTTAAAACATCCACATTCTGTCAGCATATAGCATTGAGCTGTGCTGCTGTGATATTGTAGACTGTCTGCCTGTAATTGCACAAAATCCAGAATTATGACTTATGTGTGCAAAGTATTCCATCATTGAATAAATGAATCATTTGTATTTCTGTAATTCGATTCATCTAAAGAAAAACAATTATGAATTTACCTTTGAAAGACAGAAATATTCTCTACTTAACTTTCTATACTTTACGTATTACTTAAAATGTAGCTTTCAACCCAGTTTGCTGCCTTTTGAGAAAGGGTACAGAAGGTAGCATTTAACATCCTAAACAAAGCAGGTTTGTTGCTCCTGCAGATAAGTGGCACTGCTTTTTCACACCTGGTTCTCCGTGAGAAGAATTTGGCATCATAACTGCCCACTGGTACTAAAGATGAGAAAATACAGAATATACTTCTCAGATAAAATGAATAGAAGTTTTGTTTGTTTGTTTGTTTTAATTAACATGTGCATATATAAAGGCTTATATAAAAATAGATTTTTCCACTTGTCTTGAGACTTCTAAGGGCATGCAGTCATTTAGGCTATTGAAAGCAATCTTTTGAGCCTGCATCTCATTTATTGCAACACACAGAAATAATTTTTTTTAAATGCTGGTGCTTAGTAGTGTGTCTAGCACATTTATACTTAGACTGTAATGTTTGGAAGCATTAAAACAACATGACAAGAAAATTTGGATGCCTTGGATAAGAAGTCTTACAAAGAATGGCAGTAAATAGAAATGTTTTCCACCACAAACATACCTGTAAAGCAGAAGAGAATTAACTATTTCTCACATCCACAGCGAACAGGAAAAGCAATAGTCTGAAGAGAAGTTGGCTGATAGATTGGTAGATAATGACCACCTTTAGAGGAAACCTTTATTTGGCTGCCTGCCTATCTTAACATTAAGGAATGTCAGGCAGTAGGTTTTGTAGCCTATCCTCTCTTCCATGCCCACCTTCAATCGGAAACCAGTTGTTCATGGGAAACTACATCTCAGAAAAGGCCACAGAGATCAGAGACAGCAAAAGGATAAAAAGATCATATCCTCAGTTATAGTTGCCAGGTGTTTACTGTTGAGCATGCCCAAGTGTGTTTGGGGCAGATTTGCAGTAGCACTAGGAGGAGACACCAAGAGAGATGTGGAAAACTGTTCAGAATATTGAACAATTCTCACCTTTATTCTGCTGTCTGCAAACAAAAGCCTGCCACACAAAAAAAGACAAGGGACTTGGTCTAGCAAATATTTCTGACTAACAGGGTCTAAACTGCTTGTACCTTTTACAAAACTTATCATAGAATCATAGATTGCACCGCCCCAGGTGCAGGACCTTACACTTGGCCTTGCTGAATTTCATGAGGTTGGCCTGGGCCCACCTCTCCAGCCTCTCCAGGTCCCTCTGGATGGCATCCCTGCCCTCTAGCAAGTCCACTGTGCTACACAGCTTGGTGTCATCTGCAAACTTGCTGAGGGTGCACTCAATTCCTCTGTCCATATTGCTGATAAAGATGTTAAACAGCATTGGTCCCAGCACTGAACTCTGAGGGATGGCTCTTGCCGCAGGTCTCCACATGGACATTGTGCTATTGATCACAACTCTCTGCATGCAACCATCCAGCCAATTCCTGATCAAGTGAGTGGTCCACCCACCAAGTCCATGTCTTTCCAGTTTGGTGACCAGGATGTCATGTGGGACAGAGTCAAATGCCTTACTCAGGTCTAGTATACTTCAAGTATTTATCCATCAGATTGAATCAAGACAGCAGCAGAAGAAATGTGATTAAGTAGCATGATAAATTTTGGAAGTATAATTCTTGTCAAGGAAGTGAAGACATAGGATAAAAGCAATGCATAGCACTTACACTTGGAAAGCAGCACAGACTGCATAGTGTACTTCTTCTTCCAATGTCTAGGTATCAGTAAAAATAGAATATTATTCCCTTTATTGCAAGTTATTTATTAGATAAGCTCTGAAGATGATACAGTTGAAAGCTCTCATGCAGACCCAAGAGATTCGGTCCAGACAGTAACAGCTGTTCTGTGGATGTGGCTCATCCTAGGTNAGAGAGTTTGCTTACAAACATTCAGCCTACTTATTCCCACGGGGAAAAAAAAAAAAAAAAAAAAAAAGCTGCTCCCCATAGTGACCAGCCTCTACCAGTGTCCTCTGTCTTTCTTGAATCAACAGCCAAGGGGTTTTGGATCTGGAGTTTGACCAAAAGTCTTGTGAGAAAAATGAAGTACTTGAAAGTAAATTTAGCAGGGGATGCTAGGAACTGGATATACTGTAACATGTGCTCAGTCCATATGAACAGAAATTCTCTCACTAGAATAAAGCCATCTCTTGTAACAGTACCAAAGTGAACTCTTAATGCTACTCATAGGAAAAAAGTGCTACAAAACTGTGGAGACTACAATATGAACATGGTGAGTGCAGCCCCACCCAACAGGTGGTATATTTTTATTTTAATTTAACAGAGTTTGGTTAGTGCAGATGCGAAAAATAGTTCTGTCCAGTGCAGCTCTTTTGTAAGTCTTGTACCAAAGCTTCTGTTAGGCTCAACCTGAACTCTGCATTAACAAATGAACAACAGATGTTCTTGATAAAGGAAAGTGGACATGATACATTGTTAAGCTCCTTCTGAGACTTTAAACACACACAAACCATATCTCAAGAATAGTTTATTCATTTTTAAAACCTTGCTTCTAAACCAGAGATCTTGCTTGGCAAGGTTAAACGTGAAAATGTTAAATATTTGGAGACTTAGCTATGACCTTGCAAACAAAGCAAATAACCTACTTCTTCTATGAAGTAGTCTAGAATCTACAATTGTCTCATTTAAAGCAAAGTTGGAATGTATACTAGGACTAAACATAGTTCACTTTAAAGCTTTACCTATTGTATGAACAAGAAACAATAATGGTCATTTTGTAAACTATGGCTATGTTTTTGTTTAAGTGCTGAAATCTAGTACACTACATCTGCTGTTTAGGTTTCTTATTCCACGTGTACACAGACCTCATATATTAGTTCTCTGGATGTAACCTTAACTGAAACACAGCTCTGAAGACATAAGTCTTCACAACTGATCTATGTAATTATCTGTTTCTTCTCCCAAATGGTGTGGAGCAGGGAGAGAAAAATGACGAGACAGGCCTTCAAACAGACTGTTGTCTTGAAAAGAACCCAGCAGATGAATCAACATCCACGAAAACCCAACCAAACCCAGCAACAATTTAAGGAGAAATAAATCAAAAGTAAAAAGTAGAACCAAACTTCTTCATAGCTCCAGGAAATGCTACAGCCCATCTTTCATGCACTCATTCCTGGGAATCACTGCATTCTGTTCTTAGGCAATCTCAGACCATGTATAGCTAAGTTAAGCTCCTCAAAGTTTCACCTATAGAAGTTTCAAATCATAGACACTTTACTTGAGTCTCATTTGTAGCAGTGAGATGAAAATATTTGCCACATTGAACTCCTTGATATTGTTCATGTTAAGATTGTGAGTGAAGGTGACCTCATATTCTTTTAGTCTCGAGTAGAAAGATGATAGGCCTCAGCAGTAAGATAAAGAGTCTGCAAGATTTGTCACTGTCTTGTTTGCCCTGATGACAGAAACAGAAGAACTACCTGGAGATGCAATTCATAGAATTCAATGCAAGGGTAAGGAGACCCAGAAGGTAAAAGGAAACATTGCACTTTCCTCCTATTTACTAAAAGCCATTCCTTTAAAATTGTTATTTCAGTGCACCTGTTAGTGTGTCATATGAAGCTTACTTTTCTCTGTCCTACACAAAATCCTGTGGCCCGGTTTTAGGAGACACTGAGCAATATGTAGCTTTCGCTGACTTAGAACACGATAGTGAGAGCTGAGCACTTCTGGCTCGTTTTGACTACTGTACCCACCTATAGGAATAGGAATGAAAAACAGTGTAATATAATTTATTTTAAAAAGTCCACTAAGCTTCCTCACAATAACACAAACCTACATGGCTTAAGTTCAGATTATGGATCCTGGATCTAACATGTAGATCATAGGATACAACTGCAGAATTCACATGAGACAGAAGATAGGGGAAAGAGGCAAAGGATTTGCTAAATTTTCGCAGGAGAGACATTTTTACTGAGTTTTATTTTGCTACCTAGCAATGTGCAAGGGTTTCTGCAAGAGCTTGGCAAATCTCCATTCATCCTAGAAAGTGTGGAATGNCACGACGCTCTCCGATCTCGAGTAGAAAGATGATAGGCCTCAGCAGTAAGATAAAGAGTCTGCAAGATTTGTCACTGTCTTGTTTGCCCTGATGACAGAAACAGAAGAACTACCTGGAGATGCAATTCATAGAATTCAATGCAAGGGTAAGGAGACCCAGAAGGTAAAAGGAAACATTGCACTTTCCTCCTATTTACTAAAAGCCATTCCTTTAAAATTGTTATTTCAGTGCACCTGTTAGTGTGTCATATGAAGCTTACTTTTCTCTGTCCTACACAAAATCCTGTGGCCCGGTTTTAGGAGACACTGAGCAATATGTAGCTTTCGCTGACTTAGANCTTACGCTGACTTAGAACACGATAGTGAGAGCTGAGCACTTCTGGCTCGTTTTGACTACTGTACCCCACTATAGGAATAGGAATGAAAAACAGTGTAATATAATTTATTTTAAAAAGTCCACTAAGCTTCCTCACAATAACACAAACCTACATGGCTTAAGTTCAGATTATGGATCCTGGATCTAACATGTAGATCATAGGATACAACTGCAGAATTCACATGAGACAGAAGATAGGGGAAAGAGGCAAAGGATTTGCTAAATTTTCGCAGGAGAGACATTTTTACTGAGTTTTATTTTGCTACCTAGCAATGTGCAAGGGTTTCTGCAAGAGCTTGGCAAATCTCCATTCATCCTAGAAAGTGTGGAATGATTTGATCACATGGAAGAATAACTTTCCGCTATGCTTCTGTGCTTGTTCCCTCCCTGATACTGGTACTGACAATTTAGACAATCTGTAGCTAAAAGACAGAAGTTTATCTCAAACAAAATTCTTTGAACTTGATGAAAACTCATTAGATCTTACTTCATCAACTGCGCAATGCTGCATCTGGCTGGAAGCATGCTTTCAGTCCAGATCATAAACCGATGCTGGCATTACACGCACACTACTTACATAACCTAGAAGAAATGCAAGTAACTGGCTCTAGAGAACTGCTAATGCACCTCACAATTCCAAACTAAGTAGGAACTGAACTACCCAAGGACAAAACTGTAGTCTTAAAATGCATAAAAAACCCACACATGCAGAAAATGCATACACAAACACAGCCATTATGGTGGTCATACGCAAAAGACATTACAAGAAAGGAAAGGTGCCCAAAACAGTACTGCATTAGAGAATTAATGAAAAACAGTCATCCTCTTTGCAAGAATATTTCAGACCCTACGTTTCTGTGAAGTTCTACATAAAGAAATGATACAAATAAAACGATTTTTTTTCATGAAAATATCAAGCTATGAAATGGTCAGAAAACAGATTTACTTCACTCATACAGTGGGAATTCAGAGAACAGCCAGAAGTTACACCCTGGAGCATATGAACCTGAGCAAGTGCAGTACCTTTAGGGTAAGCCTTAAGCGGCCCTCCTAGACAGTTTGCAAGACACTGTTTGCATTAACCCTTTGTTTACCGTGGTCTGCTACATATTCTAAATCGGTTTCAGATTCTTATCTGCTTGTATAGTTGAAGCCCAAGAGCCCTCTATTGTCAATCTGTGCTGTACTAGAAGCCATGAAATATCTCTGACAATTCTTGTCAAAGATTCTGTCCCTTTTCTAGCTTGCCAT
>VWYK01019335.1:0-10119 GCA_013399775.1 Semnornis frantzii | reverse complement strand
CCTTTCTGGGGATGAAGGTGAGGTAAGGCAGCTTTCATAAACTGAGGGCATTAGAAAATTCCTTTTAAAAATGAGCTACATAAACCGTAACACTTCAGTATCAGTAGTAAAAGAATAACCTTGTTCTACACTTGCTTTTCTTTTTTAAAGGTGCCAAGTCATACTAAAACTATTCTACCTTTACCCTGCCTTATGTTAAGGGGCAATATGAGTCAGAAGGTAATGAGTATCGATTTCTAAGACCCTTCACAAATACATTCCACCTGGGCACTGACCTGGGCTTTGGTTTTCTCCAATGCAACACCACATATACTTCATATTAAATTCAAGTTTAGTGAGAAAATAATATCCATGACCTCTTGAGCAGGGAGGTGAGCTTATGACTGCAACTGAAGCATTTTCATCAGCATAGTCCAAAGCTAAGGCCCCTCAACCTGCTCTCCCTTGAGCCCACAGTCATAGATAAGCATCTAAAACTCAGCAATTTCTCTTGTCTGGGTTCAGGGTCCTCAGTCACTACAAGGAATGACATTTAACTAAAGCACCCTGCCCTTTCTGGACAACATTTCACACAGCAAACTCTGAGTCTATCCCTCTCCACATGCCTAACACCCAGCGGAGCAAAGCCAAAGCTTCTTCATGAATCTGTAATGCAAAGTTGTTACCTAAAGAATCAGTAACAAACAGTGTCACATCTGTGAACAGAAAGATTTATAGATTTATTTTCACCTTTCAACTGCCATCTGTATTTCAGAAGATAATTACAGAGACAGAAAACAAGACTGCAAAAAATTCCTGTTAGCTGTTACTTGCTGCTCACTGCTTATACATTAGTGAAAAGCAGGCATGAGGACACAGTCTGAGCCATCCATTTCCCTTAAGCACTGTGGGTGCTGTAGCAAAATTGCTGGTTTGGACCTTGGAAGTAGTGGCTGACCTTGCATTTGCATGAGAAGGTTAAGTATCTGATGCTAACAAAACAACTGTTCTATGAGTAATAGTTTTATATTATCCCAAGGGCCATGCTTTTGTTTATGATTACTCAGAAATAACTTTTTCATCACAAACTCCCTCACTTGAGCATATCTCCACAGCTGCATTAGGCTGTTTTGTCTGCCATCCAGAAGATGAGAATTCAAATCCCTTTCCACATTTTTTAAGAACTTTGTTTCTGAACACACAGATGGAAGAAAAATATACAAGCATAACTCTGTCTATCCTCTTTCAAATCCAAAAAGCAAACTACAATACAGATAATGGAAGAAAAGTCTGCTAAAATCTCCAAGAGGTCCTTAATCTATAATTAATGTCAACAACTTCTAAAGTCTGTAATTCTTACATCTCACATTCACATTTTAAAGGTACAGTAGTTTTGAGCTATGCTGGGTATGGAAACAATTTAAAGATTAATGAAACACCATCTGATTTAACAGATAACAATATAAACAGCATTGCTTATCATAGAATCATAGAATGGTAAGGTTGGAAGGGACTTCAAGGATCATCTAGTTCCAGCCCCCTGCCATAGGCAGGGACACCTCCCACTAGTACAGCTCACTCAAGGCCTCCNCTCCCTTCAGATACGGGAAGGCTACTATAAGCCTACTTCTTGAAGCCTTCTCTTCTCCAGGCTGAAGAGCCCCAACTCTCTCAGCCTATCCTCATAATAGAGCTGCTCCAGCCCTCTGAGCATCTTTGTGGCCCTCCTCTGGACCCACTCCAACAGTTCCATGTCCTTTCTGTGCTGGGGGCTCCAGAACTGCACACAGGACTCCAGATGGGGTTTATCATAAGGCAAGAACTATTTTTTTCTTTAAAATTAAGAAAAAACTTAGGTAAGCACCACTTGTTAAAGTTACAATCTCTAATATTTTTTTATTTTTTTTTTGTCTCTTTGTCTATGACCATAGTAATTTGCATGCTAGCACTCCTCAACTCACTAGAGAGGCAGTGGGTTGTGCTGTGAATTAATTTTTCTCCATCAAATCTAATATCCAGCAATCCACTCGCATGCTGTGAATTTTTAAACACATGCAATGACCTTCTGTGTCATGCCTACTTACTTAAAAAAGATGTGGTCACACTTAAAAAGTGACCAGTTAAGTGCATTTAAAAAAATACTCAGCTCACCATTAGCCACTCTTTCTGCAGCTAGTGCCTACAGCTCATGGAACTGCTGCTTTGGTAATGAAGCCACCACTACTTCTCCACCTTATCATCTTTCTCCTGAGCTCTGTTTACAAGGAATTGTGTTGTACATGCATTTCTCTGCAACCCAAAATTTCTTCAGTTAAATAATCTTTTTGTCCCCATTTGTATCTGTCTACTTCCAAAGAATGAGCTCAGATTTAATCCCCATGCTTGCAGGACTACAAGTCCTTACAAGAATGCCCTATTATTGAGCACAGGACTCCCTTTCCATCAGTTAAGAGAGGGCATACACTTCAAGTCAGCTAGGGAGAGGGATACCCCAAACCCAGTAAAACAGAGCTGCTTCTTCCCTGAGGGAAGTGCTACATTCAAACTGAGGAGCAAGTGCCAGCATTGTTGCAGCATTTGCTGCTGACCCATGCTTGCTCAAAAAAATCACCTGGACACAGCCAGCAGCAGGAAGATTTTTTGTTTTAGTCTTTACAATACTCCACGAACAAAAATTTGAAGCGGGAAACTCTAACTAGCAGCTCCCAATGAAGCATACTGGAGTCAGGTGAAAAAAGTATAGAAGCCATAAAACCTTCAAATGCTGCAACTTTTACTTGGATAGCTCATTTTAAGTAAACAACACATGAAAACCATGCTATATGCCATGCCATAAAAGTAAGAAGTGCACTCTGCAGCTGGGTTTGTCAGGCACTTTCAAAATTTTGCTAGGTCATGTTCCACACTAAGCAGATTTTTCTAGGAGAGTCTCAACCACAGGGCTTTAGGCAAACTCCTAAAAATGAAAAAATGGAAACTTCCACTTTTTCCTCATCTTAACCAGTCTTGCAAATATTACTTTGCAAAGGTTCAGTTGGTCTCATGTTTCTGAGAAAGAGCTTAAAATATGGACAAGGAATAGCCTAAGGTCAGAACCATTTCAGGAAGAAGTATGCTGTTTTAAGAAAGTCTAACTTATGGCATAATAACACCTGGATCAGAGCCTGGAATAAGGCTACAGCCTTAATCCTACAATGTGCTTGTGTTTGAAGGCTGAAGTTAGCAACAGCAACATTCTTCTAGATATTTTCATTCAATTATTTCAGATGTATTAAAAAATTTTTTAAAATCACTTTTGTGAAAGCTCCATCCCAGTGAACTGTGCTTTACAATAAAACATATTTCAGTGAAATGTGCTTCACAATAAAACACTCAACACAAACACACATCCAGCTCTTCACACCAACAAACATCCAAAAGATTGACTGAGAGCTGAAGAAGTGAACAGAGTGAAAATGATTATCATATGACTGCTTTCCTTTGGGCTCCAACATTGTCTTCTGGAAGGACTTAGCTTCTTACAGTCTGAAACTAATGTAGGATTTTGCTTTATAACCTTGGAATCCACTGCAGCATCAGATGTTTTGACAGTAGAGAGGAACACATGCTGAAATTGTTTTGAAGATGTCATTTGCATATACCCAGACAAGCATGCAGAATCAAACTGAGATATTGTTCAAAATCCCCTAGGAGATCCCTACATTTCAAGCTCTCTTTCTCTCCCAAAGACTGCACTGCTGTATCCCATTAAAAGTCATCTCCATCACAGAGAAGTTTGCATTAGTAATTCCCAACAGGGACTGCAGTTTGTGGGTTCCCAGGAGACCTGCGCTGGGATGTGTGGTGGGGCACACCCAAGTCCCTGCCCCACCAAAGGTTTGAATGGAGTGTGAAACTGTTCTGCTTCCCCCCACCTCTGGCTCCGGATGTTTGGAATGTGAATGGAGTAGGTGTCAAGTACCCTACCCCACCCCCGCAGGCTGGAAGGGGGACAGCAAAGCGCCCCAGCATATAAATATGGCAACGGGACACATTATCTAGGGAGCACCGGGAGCACGAGAAGCACCAGGAGCACGAGAAGCACCAGGAGCACCGGGCACACTTGGGCAGAAAGAAACACAGAAGCACCAGAGACTGCCAGACACGGACTGCCAGCATCAGTCCAGCCAGCGTCAGACTCAGACTCGGTCCTTGAGGGGCATCGGCAAGAACGGTGACAAGAAAGCACAGACTCCGCTCTCAACCGTCAGATGCTGCCTGCCTGTTAAAAGGGACCTGCCTCTGCCGTAATCATGGGTACTCTGCGAGCAGCCTGAGCTCTACCCTGTGCTGCCCCACGATCTGCACTTCAAGGCACTGCCGCGAAAGACTGCCGACAAGGAGCCAAGGGACCACCTCCAACTTCCTACTCCACTGCAGTGAGTAGCACAGACATTCCCTAGGCTCCAGGCTGCCGTTATTTATAAGTCTGGTAAAGCTATTTTTTTATAGCAAACCTTTTCCAAGCTTTCTGATTTTCCTGAATTACTAGATTCCCTGTAATAATCCTTGTGAAGATTTTTCCCAACGAATTCCCGAACCTGAAACTAACCAGTTTTATATAAAGTTGTGGGTGGGGCTTTCTGGAAATAAAAATAACTGCAGATTTTATAATTTCCTGCCTCGTGAAATCCCACCAAGACAGGATGCTTGACACCTGACCATCCCTACACCTATGAGAACTGAAGATCTTTGTGTGTGACAGTCACTCTGAAATGTCCCCTAAAACCAGGAAATGCTGAGAGTTGAAAACTTCATTACACAATCTGAACACAAAGACAATGCAGCGACAGTAATTTCATTAGTAAACAGCAGACCAAAATTAACTTTGGTTGTTTTAGGGAAATATTCTGTATTAGCTGGATATGTGAGCAAATCCAAGTTAACTAACCAAGTTTGCTAACTGCAAAATTGTAAGCTGAACTTTCTCAAGCCTGCTGGGAACGTTTATCTGAACAGCCAAGCACACAGGCTACAGCAGCCTGCGGAAAAACTAAAAACAAGGGGCATTCTGATACCAATTAGAGCACTCCATGAGAGTTTGTATCTGGGATATTTGAGCCAGCTGGTTGGGGCAACAGCTTGTACTTTAACTGAATTGGACCAATTAGTTTTGTAATGGGCTGGCCTGAACAGTCTGTTAGAAGGATATATAAATGCATGTTCAGATTCAATAAATGGAGCAAGACCTAAAATCAGATCAGTATTGTGTCTTGACTCGGGGGCGCTGACTCCAACAGGCTGTACTGCAGATTTGAGGCTGGAGGTTTTCTCTTTGTCCATACCCACCAGCTCTGAAGATGCAGGACCTGCCAGCTCCTAGACTAGCCCAAAGTCCTGAGACGTGCCTATCCTGGGGATAGTTCATTTTTTATAAAGAGTCTTCCTAGAGGTTCATCTTCATTCAAATCTTCTCCTCCTCAGAAGGACAGTAAGAACATTAAGTAAAAGGTTCTTTTCATGACAGATTACAAGCTGCCCTCAACAAACTTGTAGAAATGCTAATGATCTTTGGGCAGGATTAAACCTTCTAGTCAATTTCTTCAGAGGTAAACTGAGTAAGATAGTGTCTGCTTGCTGCTTATCTGAGAAGAAACAATCTGTCAGGAGGAAAAAGCTCCTTTCATTTTGGCAGGATGACGTTAAAATCTAGAGGTGAAGCCTTTTCCTGTGCTGAAACAGATCTCAAACACTGACACTTGACAAGCATACTCTATCAAAGCAAGCAAAGAGCACTACTGAATGCAGTTTATTGCTAGCTCTTTTTTGACAGCAAGTAACCATCATAATTTTGCAATAAAGCCAAGAGTTAGAAACCAAGATCCTTAGCACTGGCCTCTGGGGAAATCCTGGCACTTGCAGCAATTTGTCAGAACCAAAGCAAGGCAAAAGAGAAGAGCCTTTGAAACAAGCCTAGAGGTTATCTCTGTTCTTACACTTATGTTGGTGGCAGCACCTCTGAGGAACAACAGGATTTGTGTTCACCATTGTCCCAAAGCTTCTGCTTCAGGCCATCCCCTTGCATAGTGCCCATCCCTGGTGCACCCAAGTGAGTTTGCTGGACATGGGTACCCTCTGTAATAAGCAAGCTTTCTTGAAATGAGTGGGCCTTTATAATCCATTTATAACCCATCTCTTCCTGCTGAATCTTCTGCCTTGTTGTGAGCTGATTCCAGTTGGTAGGTAAACCTCCAGCCAGTCATTCTCACAAGAAGACAAGAAGAGATTTCTTCTTTTCCTTCTTAGGCTTGCACTTGGAGTTAAAGATATATAGTGGCAACATCCAGTTATATGGCAAGTTTATGTAGAAAACTCTTCTTGCCTTTTGGAGAAAAGAATAAGCTCCACAATTCTGTAGTATCTTTTATCTGTCGGAAACACAAATTCGTGTTTCTCTTACATCAAAACATTCAAGTGTAAGCAGGTATAAGCCTGTTAAGTCTCATGAAGCACAAATCTTGCAGCTGGCCTCCTGCAGCTCTCCAAGCCACACATTTTTCATGGTGGGAAAATTATTGTTTCCCTTCTGCTCTGCATTGTTGTCATTTGAGCTGTGTGACTCCTTGGCAAGGCCTTCACCAGATAGGTGAAGATACCTTCTGAGCAACGTGTTCGCTGTTGGCACGTGGAGCTTCTCTTCTCTAACACTTGTGTGCCAAACACCCTCCATGACTTCCTATATGACTCTCTGACCTTCTTTTTCGCAAACTAAATTTTAGGCAAATTCATCAGTCTGAAGAGATGCTGCTGTGGAACCCAGTAAAATAATTACAGGTATTCACTTATACTTCAGCCACGTTTGAAGCACTGCTTCCAAAGTAAGCATTGTCATTTTTATCATACAAAACCAAATGCATAATCAAGCATGAAGTGTTTTAACATTCCTGCGGCACTGCACGCTACTTCACAAAACTATATGTGTATTTTCCTATACTCTATCCTTAACTGAGTTCAGATGATGTCAATTTTTCTCCTTTCCCTGTTGTTCCAAACAAACAAAAGCCAAAACGCAATGAAAGAAACCCCAAACCAAACCCACCAACCAAAAAAACCTGCAACAACAAACCCCCCAAAACACCAAACCACACAAAATCCAAACAACAAAACAAAAAAACTCCCAAACCCCTCAACCAACAAAAAAAACCCAAAACAAACAAAACAAAAAACAGACAAAAAACTGCAACACTTTCATCTTTCATCACTACAGATCCTGCTGACAAGAGTTCTAAACTGCTCATCTGAGCACTGCATCTTCTTTTCCTATTGTAGAGCAACCACCACTTGCCTAGTACCTGCTTGTACTCCTATTAATTCATCAGGAAAGCTACCACATGTGAGAAACAAAATTCCTGTGTTGAACAACTTTCTCATACCCATTCTACAATTACAGGAGGAAGGAAGCTGGCAGAATGCCACATTTTATGATTCTTTGGGCACCAAGCCCTTAAGTGTGCACTAATAAACTTTGCAGTGCTCAGAACTGCCACCAAGGAAGCCGTTACAGGTTTATTATCCTTTCCTTTTCAAGCATTCATAAGCATCCACCTTGACAAAAGACAGAATGAGGCACAATAAGAAACATCTCATATTCATCATTATCAATATCAAAAGAACCTTTCTAATAATAAATTTAACATAATGAATGAGATAAATGCTGTATTCCTTACTCAACTGTCAAGAGGGAAAAAAAAATTACAGCTACTGTCAAACAGCTCACTAAGATTCATGAGGATCACTCGGGTGAGGTGCAAAGAAGCAAATATGCCATGTTATGCAAGTACAGCCCCAAGCACAACTCCAGGCTGGGTGCTGAATGGCTGAGAGCAGCCCTGAGGAAAAGGACCTGGGAGTCTGGGGTGATGAGAAGCTCAACATGAGCCTGCAGTGTGAGTGCAGCCCAGACAGCAAACGAGTGCTGGGCTGCATCGAGAGCAGTATGGGCAGCAGGGCAAGGGAGGGGATTCTGCCCCTTTGCTCTGCTCTTGTCAGACCCCACCTGGAGTACTGTGTGCAGTTCTGGAGTCCCCAGCACAGGAAGGACATGGAACTGTTGGAGTGGGTCCAGAGGAGGCCACAAAGATGCTCAGAGGGCTGCAGCAGCTCTGCTATGAGGACAGGCTGAGAGAGTTTGGGCTCTGCAGCTTAAGAGAATAGAAGGTTTCAAGGAGACCTCATAGTAGCCTTCCAATATCTGAAGGGGACCTACAGGAAGGCTGGGGAGGGACTACTGACAAGGTCTTGCAATGACAGGACAAGGGGCAATGGGTTTAAACTGGCAGAGGGAAGATTTAGACTGGATGTTAGGAGGAAGTTCTTTGCAGTGAGGGTGGTGAGGCATTGGAACAGGTTGCCCAGGGAGGTTGTGGCTGCTCCCTCCCTGGAGGTGTTGAAGGCCAGGTTGGACAAGGCCTTGCGTGAGCTGTACTAGTGGGAGGTGTCCCTGCCTATGGCAGGGGGTTGGAACTAGATGATCCTTGAGGTCCCTTCCAACCTTACCATTCTATGATTCTAAGTAGAAACTATGAAGATTGACTGGGAACATTTCTGAACCTGAATTATGCTTGACTCTTTCTCCCCCTCAAAGTACTCGGTACTCTGAATGGTAAACTAAAACACACATAAATATTTAACATATGTTTTGTGACTGGCCCATCAGGAACAAACACTGATCTCACACAAACAGCATGTTCTAGAAATTCATCTGAGTTTATTTCCTCATAGCCTACCTCTTAAAAGAAAGAAAGAATTCTGCAACATCAGACAGAGAATTCATAGCTCCAATCTCCCCAGATGAACCATTTTTTATCTTTGCTATTTGAAAAAAACACATCAAAATGCACCATTGTTTCATTTCAGGATTGTATTACAAATCACTCCCGCTGCTGGCACCCTGGTTCTCCCCTTTCTATCTTGCCACCTGGTCTCACAAGGGCTCATTAGAGAACTTTACTCCAGGTTCCCTGGTGGAAGCTGGGAAGAGAGACAAACACAAGGAAATTCTCCTTTATTAGAGCTTAAACACGCCTAAGATTGCTAAGGGGTTGTTTTGAAACCTACACAATAAAAATCAGATTAAAGTAAGAGTAAAGTTGCAATTTAAAGAGAGTATTTTTAGGAAATGTAGATGTATACTTTTCATGATTTAAAGCAGACAAGGCTTTCTCAGGTAAGCTCCAGGGACAAAAAGGAAAGTAAATGTCTTACATCTGCTGAAAATACTTTGCCTCTCTGTGCTTTGATCCATTTACTGGCCTCCCTTGTCATGTAGCAACTACCACTTCTTTGCCCTTAATCGAGCCACTGGGGGACAGCTGCCAAGTCCAGTTCCACCAACTCTCCTGGTCCCATCTGAGGGCAGGCACATTCCTCTGGGCACATCTGCTCTCTGAATGGGCAAAAAAACTATACATATCCCAGTTGGGTTTTTTTGGTTGTTTTTTTTTTTTGTCTGCTAGGTTCTGCACTATTCTTTTGAAGAATTTTCCTCAGCTCCTTGATACTTTCAACTTTTCTGAAATATCAGAAACAAAGCACCAGATCTTCTACCTCACCTTAAACCTTTGCATCCCTCTTTGGTAAAGTGTACCCTAACAACTGTCCTTTCTCTCTCAGCTAGTTGGAGCACAGGTAGTGCAGTCCCAGTTAAATAAGCACCCTGTACTTACATGCTGTGATCAGCTCAGAGCAGCTCCAGCTCAAGGACAAATGATGCTTGTCACAACAGTGAGTTAGCAGAGAGCAAAAGAGGTGATAAAGAACTTAACTTCCCCATTCTGCTGGTTTGAGGTTAATTGGAATATTTCACTAAGAGAAATTAAATCCTTAACTGTGAGAAGAAAGAAAGAAAAAAAAACCCCAACAGTAACCTATATCACACACTTCTCAGTTCTCTGTTTTTCTGCTTCTTCACTCTGGTTGTCTGTGGTTGCTTCTGCCTTAACTCTAATCCAACCTAACCCTGTATTTCCTTGTCATCCTTTTGACATCTCACCTCAGATCTCTCATCACATGAGATACATGGGGATTGATCTGCTCATTTCTGTAGGGAAGGAAAGAGGGGGAAGCAGTTGGGGGAGGCTTGGGTCAGGAGTTTCCTGGCAA
>VWYK01019334.1:0-10923 GCA_013399775.1 Semnornis frantzii | reverse complement strand
AAAAAGGTGGCAAGTTTCAAAATTAAGACAAATCTGACTTCACATAACACACCAGCACCAGGGACCTCAAAGCACACCTGCCCCTGACATAGCAAACTTGCTCCCAACCTATTTGATCTTCACACACAATTGAAGGTGCAAAAGCAGGCTGTTCAAATTTCAGTCTGAGGAATGAGTAGTAATAACATCAGGTTACATCTGAAATTTCACTACATTAAACATTATGGAGGAACTACACTTGACTCAAAGGACCATTTGAGCCATTAAAGAAAAAAGCATAATCCAGGCAAACAATTTCCTAAGCAATCCTAAAATGTCCCTAAAACACTATCAAGAACTATTTGACAGCTCACACTTTCATAAGAAAAAGTGATAGCTTCCTTATGACTTCAGTTATCCTCCAAATACAAGCAGTTGTAATACCATTTTTGTGATTCCACAGACAAGAAGTTCCAGGATGTCTGTTACTTACAGCGTTCTCAAACACTTAAACATGCTAAGAATCTTTTTTGGTTTGCTTCAGTATCATTGAGCACAGCTGAAGAGATAAAATTCACATCCATTTTGTGCATATAGGTGATCTCACACCTCAATGTGTGTACACTCAATAGGTGATCTCACAGGCAGTGTACTCAATGCAAAATGCAGCTCTCTGCTGCATCCTGACCTGCAAGTTGTGTCAAATCCCATTGATTTTAACAGTCCTTTTAGTTTCTCAGGGAAAAGATAGCCTTACAAATGGCAGAGCTCACTGTTCAATCCCAACTGCTTAGCAAAATCCCAAATGTTTGCCTCAGAAATGGAAAATAAAGAATGAGGGTTCTTTCTTTGTAGCACTCGCAAACATTACTGCCTCTCTCAACATGACAGCTTCCTTAATATCCCTGATGCTAAATTATCATCAACTGCTACAGCAGCACAAGCAGTCACAGACAAGATAATCTGCCACACAGCCTGCTCCAAGCAGAGTTAGAGCACGTAAGTGAGGAGAGAAAACAAAGAATTCCCTTTCTGCCTTCTGGCACCCAGCAAAATCCAGAGGTTGAAAAGTTTTCCGACGGTTATTTTCAAAAGCTGCTGCGCTACGACCTAGTTGAGAATCATTCTGTGGTTACACTTTGCATGGAGTATTCTGTGTAAGTTATTGTCAGAGATTTTGGCTTTTAATTCTTACTCTCCAAACAACATAAAAATGAAAAGAAAGGGTCTTCTAGGAGGTAGATGCAGAAATAAAACCAGAGGGACAAAGAACACACAGAAGTCTACAAGAATGGCGCAGCAGAGCACAATGAAGCAAGGCAGCATTATAGAATCATAGAATTATTTAGTCTGGAAGAGACCTTTAAGATCATCAAGTCCAAGCATTAACCCAACACTGTCAAGTCACCACTAAACCATGTCCTTCAGCACCACATGTATGTGGCTTTTTAATACCTAATGAATGACAATTCAACCACTTGTCTGGGCAGCCTGTCCCAGGCTTTCACAACCCTTTCAGTGAAGAAATTATTCCTAATGTCCAACCTAAACCTCCCCTGGTACAACTCAAAGCTATTCCCTCATTTTCTCACTTGTTAAATGGGAGAAAAGACCAACTGCCACCTCGCTACAATCCACTTTCAGGTAGCTGTAGGGATTGAGAAGGTCTCCCCTCAGCCTCCTCTTCCTCAGGCTGAACAAGCCCAGTCCCCTCAGCCGGTCTTCACAAGTCCTCTAGACCCTTCACCAGCTTCATTGCCCTTCTTTGGACACACTTCAGTCCTCAGTGTCCTTCTTCTAGTGAGGGGCCCAAACATGAACCTGGTATTTGAAGTGCTGCCTCACCAAGTGGTGAATACAGAGGGACAATCACTTCCCTAGCCCTGCTGGCCATGCTATTGCTCATTCAGGACAGGATGCTGTTGTTGGCCTTCCTGGCCACCTGGCTCATTCTGCCAGAAAGCCAAGCAGTACCTGTTCTTTGGTAATAAGTCTGTTACAGGCCCTAAAAAACAGAGAGGATAACTCTTTTCTTCATACCTGGTTTTAAAGAAATCTATCAGATCAGTGTGCACCACAAAGTACACATGCATCACTCAAAGTCTTAATAAACAATAAACCAGAAATTAGCAGTATGGCAATGCAGCTAGCTTGACTTCAATACATCTCCTTCAGATTCAAAACACTCTGACAGTTTTCTCATTTGCAGCAACCTTGGCTGTTTGTTTTTAGCAATCTATAACAAAGTTAACCAGTCACCTCCAGCTAGGAAAAGATCTTGCTGCTGTACTGCTAATCAGCAAAACAAAATCTGATCTCCTTAGCTTTATGGCAGTGACTCGGTTTCACAATTCTACCCACAGGATTTTGAGTCCATTAGAGGACCTTCCAAAACATTCCATCAAAATAAACATTGACCCTTTACAGGTCTCAGAACACCATTTAAGAGTTGAGGTATCAGCGTGCACTAACTAAGCAGAGATCAAAGCCACCAAAGAGATGCGTTCCTCAAATTGATCGTTTCTAAGGTTTTGTTTTCAAGATCAATCTCACTATAGTAGCTTCTTGAACAAAAGATTTTGCACTGTTGTCTCTCCACATGGGATGGCACACCATTCCCAGTCGTGCAGCAACACATGGGTTTATGCCAGTGTGCAAGACTGTTTACATAAAGATGCAACCACTGCAACTCTAAAGCCACACTGAATCTCTCTTACAGTGATCAGGTCTCCTTCTCTGGAGATACTCAAAACTTGCCTGGATGTATTCCTGTGTGATCTACTCCAGGTGACCCTGCCCTGGCATGGGAGTTTGACTAGACCATCTTTCAAAGCCCCTTCCAACCCCTAACATTCTGTGATTCTTGGAGGACCAAGATTTTCACTTGGTTTATTAGCAGTGCTCAATCAGTCTGCTTCTGGTTACAAAATGAAGATCCATAAAATTTGTGTTTATACATTCCAGCAGATATTAAGTAATGCACACAAATGGCACACGGACTGTAGAATAGAAAACAAGTTTAAAACCACATCTAGTTCTCCCTCTTTTTTTCCCCTTTGGAAATTCATCTCTTTTTCTTTGCCAAAATCCACAGAGTCAGCATCCTATTCCTATTTTTGTTCACCAGCTTTCAAAAAAAAAAACAAACCACGCCACTCCATATGTTTCTATTTATTGAGATTTCTTTGCTTTTAAAAGGCAAGGATGCCCTATGGGGCAAACCAGACCAAGAAAACACAGGATCTGTTTAAGGCTGAGTTTCCCAAAGTACAGGCTATAATTCCAAACAGTATTATAGGACTTAGAAGTAGCATTTGCAAGCCAAATGGAAATTCAGCTGTAGATATAAAGCTTATGAGCCCAACACTGAAATTGGAAGCAGATTACCCAGTGAAGCATGTCTGAAGAGAGGTAGTTCAGAGACACAGAAACCAAGTAATCAATTACAGCCAGTTGGTTGAAGAGATGACTTTGCCTTCAAGTTTTTGTAGTTCACATCATGATCCAAAGGGCACCCTGGCCCTCTTGAAAAGAGGGGAGGAGAGGGGTATAATGGTAAGAAATTTTGCATCCCTCTCTTCTGCCAGTGTCTGAGGATACACAAGGTCTCCTTCTTCCACTGTCCCAGCTAGGCCACATCTGGAGGGGGAATTGCGTCCAGTTCTGTGTTCTCCAAGACAGAGAGATGAGAAACTACTGAAGAAAGTTCAGCAGAGGCTACAAAAATGAGGGGAGTGGAGCATACCTCTGACAAAGAAATGTTGAGAGACATGGAGCTGTTTAGCCTGGAGAAGACTGAGATGTTCTCAATGCTTATCAATATCTAAAGATAGTGTGGGCCAGACTCCTCAGTGGTGCCAAGAAACATGACCAGGAGCACCAGGCACAAACTGGAACACAGAAAGCTTCATTTGAACATGAACAAAACCAACTTTGCTGTGAAGGTGCCAGAGCACTCAGACAGGATACCCATGGAAGCTGTAGAGTTTCCTTCTCTGGAGAGATTCCAAACACACCTGAATGGGACCCTGTGCAACATGACCTGGATGACTCTGCTTTAGCAAGGGGGTTGGATAGTGATGTCCAAAGGTCTGTTCTAATCTCCACCATTCTGTGATTCTGTGCAAGCTCCCTTGTATGTATGTTTTTCAGATGCTCAAATCCTTACCTTTTTGCACAGCTAAAGATACTGCATACACATTTTAGAAAATAAAAAGCACTTCCCCTTGCTCCTGTCAACACTTTGGTATTATACCCACAAGAATACCTGTCAGTCTCCAACAGCTGCTGTATTTTCCTCCAACAGTCCTATCAAAAGCACAGGAAAGAGCTGTAGCATTTGCTTCTATTATGTAATCTCTCAGGCAAGAGATGCCATCACTCTAACATCTTGAGGGGTAGCAGAAGTTAAGAATGACATACAGGAACACTCACACATCAGCCTGTTTCAATAACTTTGTCTGCAAAACTCAGAAGTAAATCTCCTGGAACTGCCTATCATAATGAAACCAACCTAAAGTCCATTAGAGAGATATCCAAGTCTTGACAAATCCTGAACAATCTTCTCCTGTCAGAGTTTTGGCTAAGAACAAAAACCCATAACTAGGCCACTTCACAACCACTTGGAAAGGGAGAGTTTTCACACCCAGAGAATTTGTTTACGCAGAGTAACACAGAATAATAGTTTAAGTTCTGAACTGAGTTTACGAGAGAAAAGAGCATGAGGCTGCCAAACTACAGGGGACATTATTCACAATTACCAAAACAAAGTTTGAGGTTGTCTTTGAGACGCCTTCAAAAAAACCCTGGCTTTCCAAGACAAGCTGACACTAAATCGCTCTCCAGGGACATAATCTTCCATTGAAAAAGCAGATATGAACTCATCCAAAGCAAAAGTATTATCACCACAAGACCAATGTTCTACGTAGAGTACTTCATGAAACAATTAAGGCTTTTCTAGTACCCCAAACACAACCAGAACAGTTTTCATCTCAAGGCATTGTGCTGACTTGTACATACAACACAGTGAACATTTACTCTACTTAAGTTCTCTTCTGAAATACTGGTGGCACGGCCTAGGATGCCACTGAGGATTACATCACTGTTCTACATCCAAATCTTTTCAACACAGTTACTTGCAGTGCCCACAATGTTTGTGTCCATTCCCGTTCACTCAAAGCTGACATCCCACTATTACTTCAGGCAGTAGAGGTGAAACAACAGCAGTGACACTGAGAACAATCAAAAAACAAGGAGTTTCATAAGCTGGAGAACCAGCAAAGCATTATTTCCTCTGAGTAATGTCATGCAGTTGGAGTTCTCCTTTGACCGCTAAGGTGACAGTTCCAAGTGAAGCTTTTCCTCAGAGGTGAGAAACAGTCACATGGATTTTCTGATGTTGAATGAGACAGGGGTGTAGGGAGTTCCATCATACAGACTCTCCTCAATACGGTTCAAACAGCATTGGGAGGTTTTGGAACAAAATTAAGTATATGACATACTTCATTTCCAGTTACAGAACACAGCCTCACCTGCCACTGCATCTTCAATAAAACTCTCTGTATTCATCAGAGGCAGATGGGAAATGACTGAACGGTGCCAGCAGAGTTGAGGATGCAGTGTCCCCCTGCAAGAAAACTGCTTAGATGGCAGTGAGCAGTAACTACCTCAGACAACTTCATTCCATCTGTTTGGATCATCACCATTAAACTGACTACCTTGTTCTGTCCCCACTCAACATCTGCCCTGTAGACTTCCAAAGAGGCACCATAAATGCAAGCATTTCTAGAGGCTACAAGCAGCTATTGTATGATCAATGCAAAACAGGCACCTCTTTCAGAACTTCTCTAGATTTCAAGTGGCTTTAAATTAATTATGGCAAGATAAGATGCACATCTGGACTTCTGGGTTGCTCTACCACTTCTTTTAAATTTTGACATCTGTCACAGTCTGCATAGGTCTGTACATCCACTAAAACTCTTCCCCAAAAATGAGCAACAGCATATGTACAGCCTGGCAGTGGAAGAAGACAGAAAATGGAAAGTTTAGATTATCCCTAACCAGATCACTCTTTAGACTCAGTAGAGTCATAGAATGGTAAGGTTGGAAGGATCATCTAGTTCCAACCCCCTGCCATAGGCAGGGACACCTCCCACTAGAACAGGTCACTCAAGGCCTCATCCAACATGGCCTTGAACACCTCCAGGGAGGGAGCAGCCACAGCCTCCCTGAGCAATCTGTGTCAGTGCCTCACCACCGTCACTGTAAAGGGCTTCCTCCTAACATCCAGTTTCAATCTCCCTTCTGCCAGTTTAAACTCATTGCCCCCTGTCCTGTCATTGCAAGACCTTGTAAATAGTCCCTCCCCAGCCTTCCTGTAGGCCCCCTTCAGATATTGGAAGGCTGCTATAAGGTCTCCTCAAAGCCTTCTCTTCTCCAGGCTGAAGAGGCAATGAGTAATAAGTCTAAGTGGGAAGCTACATTCATGTAAGTGGCGGGGGGGGGAAGACTGCTCAAAATCACTTACATAGGCTTCAAGGATGAGTAAGGATGATGGTGGGTAGGGGAAGAGAGTCACTTTGTACATCTGGTTTTAATGAATGTGATTGCTTTCTGGATAGAGCGCACCATACATGCTTATCTACCAATATTTATTTTGGTTTAACTCAATTCAGTGTCTTGCTCACTTGACTTTGCATGACAAACTGATCTTTAAAGCATTTCTCTAGCTCTGCAGAGCACAAAGCCCTGCACTTTTACCACCTGACATACTCATAACAAATTTCACCAGTTTGCAAAACCGAGACAGCTGGTTTTTCTCAACTGCCATCTCTGCCCAAAACTTACACATTGGTCCATATTCTTTCTGGCTTGGGTCTCAATAGACTCTGCAACTGGAATCAAGCCAGCCCCAAAACCAGTTCCTTCCTGCCTGCCTGCACTGGCTACAAAATGCCCAGAGGAGAAAGAGCAAATCACTTTTGCCACAGAAATATCTGCTTACCCTTTAACAGAGTATTATTTAACAATTGTTCTCTTTATGCTGACAGACTTGCAGTAGGTAAAATCATAATATAAACCCAGCTCCTCCAAGGAGTCTAAGGTGTAAACTATCAATGTATGATTAGAGGTGAGTTCCTGAACTGAATTTGAAGTCACATTGTCCATAATAAACTAGGAGGGGACACTGAGCTTCACTTAGACCTAGCTAATCACCTAAACCCCATCTTGGCTTAGAGGGACCTGTACATTTTATTTTGTAGCTTTCCTTTTATGGAAAGGTATTTGCTATATTACACCAACCCCTGCATGCTGGAAACTCAAAGTTTACAATAAAACTAGATATATAGCACTCAAATATTGCAGCTGAAAGTGTGATTGTGCAAGCAAAGAGATAAGGCAGGGCTGAGCCAGCAATGTAACAGTATTTTGTGCTCAAACATTGAAAGTAAGGTACAAAAGTAAGAAGTTTTTTGCTCTGACAGCAAGCAGACTGTGAAAATACTGAAAAAAATTTGCTTATTTGTCTCAAAGCAAAAGGAGGAACATACTTAGAGTTTTGGTAAAAGCTCTGTCAGTCTTTAAACAGGTGCAGGGGCTTACCATCAAAAACGGTTAAGAAATGCTTTTGAAATTGTGGAAAGAAGTTTCAGTGCACATCCCTAAAAATCAACAAGTGCATTGTGGTCTGTACCCCAGCACCTTTAGCAAGACATATCTTACCCAAGGAAAAGATCTCACCACAGTCAGAAAAACCAAAGCATTGCCACTTCCACGGACATGGCCCACGGAAGCACATTGCTGTAACCTCTAAGAATGTTGGCACTGTTCCAAGGGCAGCTGACTAGCCAGTGGTGTCTCAAACCTTTTATTCATTCACCAAAGACCAGCTAAAATCAAGAGATGAATAAAAAAAAAACAGTGCAGCATTGCTCTGTTGCCACACTTCTTTCTCCAGATTAGCTCTGATGGAAGAAGTCACTCAGTTGCTCATGTCAGCCAAAGCAGCCTTAAGATCAGTTTGTTCTATTTGTACAACGTGCTGGTAGATTTTTGGCAAGAACTCACCACGGAACTGGCAGCCCTTTCAATTAAATCTTCAGGTAGAATCACATTTGAGAATATTCTCAGGAAAAAATCCTCCATCCCATTACTGTTCTGCATGGCGGGCTATAGAATCATTAAGGTTGGAAAAGACCTCTGAGATAATCAAGTCCAACCTTCTACCCAGCACCTCCATGACCACCAGACCGTGTCTTGAAGTGCCACATCTACTCATTTTGTTAACACCTCCAGGAATGGTGACTCCATCACCTTCCCTAGGCAACCTGTACAGACCTGCAGCAAGGCACTGTAAACTCTCCTATCACATAAGATGGATCTGCAGTAGGACTTCTGCCCGCAGCCTGTGACAAAAGGCTACACACCAAAGTCGAGAATTCAAAACCCTCTCCTTGATGCACCAAGAAGTTATTCCAAAAAATCTTACATTTCAGAAAGTAATGCAAAGTAGGTTTTACACATCAGTTAGTGGAAAGGTTAGGACAAACTACAAAGTAATGGATCCTACCCAGTCTGAAAGATTTGTCTCTGGCACCAAAAAATGATTTTTTAATCAAAGTATTGAGTTTCACAGCTGTTTGCTCTCAGAGGTCAAGCACTGACTAGGAAGTCAAGGTGGAAGCAGAGTGATACTTTGGTGTATTAATCAATGTTCCATAAAAACACCGTCATCTGCGAGATGCAGAACCCTGACACCGATGTGCAGGGAAACAAGAACCATACAGCTCTTAGCATCTTTCAAGAGCTCTGTCTTTCCTGTGAAAGGAGGACACAGACACACTGTTCCTGTTTCAAAGGCTACGACCAAACCATACTAAAATCAGACATCAACAATCAAAATAAAGTCATGCTGTTGCACATGAAGAAATACAGCTGTGCTTATATCAGAGTTTCAGCCCATTAACTTCTGTGTCTAGACTAAACACTTCTTTCACTCTTCCTAAAGACACGTGCTAGAGAGTTTGCACATTCAGTCTCCAGTTTATTTGTAACACACAAGAGGAGATTTAAGTTGTTCTATGCTTCGATTTGTTTAGTTTACTTTCATACAATGACTAATTGTCTCCACATTCAGTACCACTGTATTCATCCAAGACATTTACATGCCTTAAGAGTATACACCTGCCTGTCTGTTTAGGCACTAAGCCATCCTGTTCAAATAATACAATGGTTTTACGAATTTACCAGATTCTAAAATAAAAATAACTTAAGTATTTGAGGGTGAAGAGTCATGTGAAAGCCTACTAAATGCACCACTACAGCTGAATAGGAAGATTGCCTTTGAAAAGTGTTTATCAGAGATGAAGACTGTGCCAACACTTCTTTGCCCTCAATTCCTCTCTACATTCAAGGAAAAGGGAGAAATTTGCAACAAGGATCAGTTAACATTACAATACTCATGAGAAAACCATAATGCTTCTTGGTCTTCTCTTTTGACCTTACCATGTGCCAGCTACCTCACCCATCCCCATTCCTTTGGGGATGCAGCACAGTAAACAGACATTCTGACTTAGTGTTGCCTCATTGTGCAACTAGCTGCTTTCATCTCTGTTTAATACAGTTCATTGACACACAATAACACAGCTATATCATAATTAATAAGCAGTAAGTGTAACAGATGAATATTAGGTCTTTATTGTTAAATACTTCAAAAGGGCGCACGTGTAGCTTTCATGACATCCCCTAGCACAGGAAACTTTTTGCTCCGTTAGATTAGGGACAGTATCACATCTTCTTGTGGTCTTTCATTATTTAGAGGGGCCAACAAGAAAGATAAGGAAAAATCACTATAGCAGAGCCTGTTGCGACAGAACAAGGGGTGTTGGTTTTAAACTAAAAAGAGGAGATTTAAACTAGATATAATAAAGAAACTTTTACAAGGAAGGTGGTGAAACACGGGCACAGGTGGTAAAAGTCCCATCCAGGCAAACATTCTAGGTCAGGTTGTTTGGGGCTCTGAGCAACCCAAAGATGTCTCTGCTGACTGCAGCAGGGGGTGGGCTAAGTAACCTTTAAAGGTCTTTTCCAACCTAGAACCTTCCATGACTCTAGTACACGCTCCTTAGAGCACACTCTAACACTAGTTTTATCTCCAGCAAGGTCAAGATACACAACAAGCCTAAGTCCAATATTAAAGCACCCTCACCCCAAGTAAGGTTCCAGAAGCACAAAACAGAGTTTGCTTACTTTCTTTCCCTACGGGAGAAACAAATTGCTATTGATGGAAGCACGCCTAGTAGGCCCTTCAGCAACAGGCACCCTGTATCATGCCAAATCAAATCAAGCTCATCTCCAAACCACTTTGCTTTTAATATAACAAACTCTTTGCCATTGTAGATGTTGTCTGGATCCATTTTCACAACTGCTTTACAGTATCTTTTGCCCACATGAGATTTCTGTTGTGATACAGAGGAATGCTTTTAGCTGTATTGTTCTTTCTTCACTACGAGCTAATAATTAACTGATGCTACCATGATGCTGCATGCATATTTCTGACTGACCTCGTGGGGTCTCACATAGCTAGCAAGTGCTGTCTTCGTGTAAGTCAAGCTCTGCTCTTTGTGGGAAGGGTAGTGGAAAGAGTTTTGTCTGGTAGAGTCAGTTGAACACCAAGGAAGGTTACTGCTCAACTCCCAGATCCATGATACCTACTTGGGCATTAAGGAAACCACACGAAGAGTTGACTGACTGCTGCCCTTCCCCTCTGCCAATCTTTGTTTGCTTTGAAGTCACACAGCCAGAAATGATCCTTTTATACAATTATCAGCAGGGCAGAGACCCAGTGAGAGTATTTGCACAGGAGGTCATATCACAAGGCTGAATCATAGAATTGCTAAGGCTAGAAAAGACCAACGAGATGACCAAGTTCAACTGTTAACCCAG
>VWYK01019325.1:0-11087 GCA_013399775.1 Semnornis frantzii | reverse complement strand
TCATTGTCATTTTCTTTTACAGAATATATTACTCTTCTGCAGAGTTGTCCCAGCTCTGACCTTGGTATTTTCACTATAAACCTTCTGACCTACCAAAAAAAGATCTTTATAACCTAGGTTTGGAAATAATATATTAAGCTTTAATTGTGAGACCCAGCTGAAGGAAATAAGTTACATCTCTGACTTTCCATCTTTGTGAACCCAGCCTGCACCTACCAGCTTTGGCTGGTCCTCCAGCACTACCACAGGATTTGACCTCAGGATTTGGTGCATTATTGCACATACCTTCTCCCTTTCCCTACCCATTAAATTGCTGCTACTAACTTGATGATTATTTTACATCTGTCTGCTCTATGCTGAATCCAGTGTATTTGGATAAGACATCTACTGAAAAATATCCCCTTCAAGAATACCACCAGGTAGCCAGATGCTTGCATAAGTTTTTTTTGGTAAAGGAGCGATACAGTGTCAATGACATACAGTTTAGGGAAATATGTTTTGGGTGAACTGATAAAGAACATACACAGTTGAGCTATGGATCACTGCAGGTTGGTGACAGATGTTTTGAACAGCCCTGTATATCCTGTGTGCTTCCAAGAACCATCATTTTATAGCCCAGCACAGTACTCAGGGTAATAGGTACCATAGTATGTGAATGAAGTCACAGTAGTGCGAAGCAGGGGGCATTCTTCAGTGGACAAGCCACGCTGAGTAGGTTTTCTTGCTTAGCAAGGTGTAGATTTTCTTGCTTAGCAAGGTGTATCTTTTCTGTTGTCCTGGCAACTGTGGTAAGATGGCTTGTCAGCTAGGGAAGACAATAAGTCTTCAAACTGTTTAAGTCAAAATAATGAAATTTAAGTGTTTTACAGATCATTTTCTATTGAGGTTCTTTCTGTGCCTCATGTTAGCAGGAAAGCAAAATCTTCTTTTGACAGGGTGACTGGAGATCTTGCTATCTGTTTGATATCCAACTATCAACACTTCTTTTGTCACAAGACTTCTTTCACTTTATTTGAAAGTGTTACATCAGTCCTAGTACACAGAGTCAACTCTGAATCTCATTGTTTCTGAGTTTGCCCAACTGAAAGATAAAGATGACAAATGTGTCATGTACATAGGCAGCAGAACAGTTTAATCAGGCATTGTTTAAGATCATTGCAACAGGTGCCAGAAACATATTTAATAACTATTGTGTGGCAAAGATTTCAAACCTACTGTATATTCCATAATTAATGTAATGTCTGATTATAGCTAGTCACGTCCCTGCCCTAGGTGTTGCATCCTTTCCAAGGACTGTTCAAATAGCTTCCACAATCTTTCCAACACAAACAAAAGCACCTATACACTTATCCACATGTATGTGCACACACAGAGTAACAAACTGACTAAATCATTACCTCACTGTTATCTGATAGAAAGCTGAGACATTGCAACATGGATTTGTCAGGAGTAATTTCTGCCTATGCCATGATAAGAGCTTTTGTGTATAGGAGTTAAGTAGTTATTAATGACTCATTGTCAGACCATTAAGGATCCACCAAATAAGATAAGGTTTGTGGGAGAAGCTGAAGGTAGATGGGAAGTCAGGCTTAGAATTCAATAAGATCTTTATCGTCTGGAGAAATGGTTTAACAAAAACAGTTTGAAAAGTTGGGAAGGACTAAATACTACTATTGTGAAACACTAAGCACTTGCAGAAGTGTAGGATGGAGAGTTGTTCTGAAGCAAGTAACACTTTTGCAGAGAAAAGATGGAGTCTGTAGTAGGTCATCGGTGGAACAGGTGGAACATGAGTCATTAATGTTGTTGACCTGTAAAAATACCATACTGATATGCATTAAAGATATGATATGTTAAAAATAGGATGTTTGAAATAATGTTTCCATTATTGTCCACCTTCCATCTTGTCCACTCTGAAAGTCTTTATCTAGACCCTGCTTTGGGGCCCTATCCTCCCCAAAAGCCCGTTTATCAGTGGAGAAATCCAGGAGTCGAGAATAATATACAACCAAATATCTAAACCACAGAACCTATGAGGAAGGCCTGAAAGAAGCCAGCTGACCTGGGAAAGTCTGAGGAAAGACATGATATGAGGGTGATGTTGTTGCTTTTAGCATCTTCTGGTGACAGGACAAGAAATAATAGCATAGGTTAGCCACCACAAAACCTCTTTGTGAAAAAGGATAAATATTGAGTTGGATAACAGACTTTTCATCACCAGCAGCTCAGTCTGGCATCTTTTGAGGATGATCTAGGTATCTCTGTTCTAAGACAGAAGGAATTTACAGAATCTGTGAGGAAGGGGGCCTCAACTGAAAGAGTCACTTTTACAGATTCCTTTTGCTGAGCCAAAACTCAGCTGCTAAATCAGAATCTTTTTCATATAAATTCAAGTTTACTTCTCAATGCGGGGTCTATCCAGCACAACCTTTGTCAGCATGGTTCCTTCGTGCTTTTAGCAATTGTTGTAATGCATTTTTGAACTGTAATAAATGCCACCTGACAAAGTGTATGAGGTGGCATTGCAAATAAAAATTAATATAAATTAAGTTGGTGATTAATTTATTGTGGGTTTTTTTCTTGGTTGTTTTTTTGTTTGCTTGTGGGGTTTTTCTTCTCTTCTCTGCACAGTGGGTAAAAATCTCATTTTGCCTCAGTTTTGTATCTCTCAAAATAGTTCTTCCTACCAATAAGGAGACTGAAACCCAGAATAATTTTCAATTTTGCTGCCCAGTTGACTATAAATGCAAACACTGGTGGAGTTCACCGCTATCTGGTCTGCAAGCAGCAATAGCATGCTATTTTGTGTTACTGGTTTCTTTCTTTTCAAAAGCAAAATATCACGTTGTGAACCAGTTTGAATTTTGTAGGGAAATCTTCCAATACATGACCTTGTTGTTCTATTTCGAAGTAAGATACCTGTTGCTGTTCTTTTCTGTGGAAGATAGCCAGTATTGGAGGCCTTTAGAAATTTATCAAGCATGTCAGCAAGGTACATTCCTGGTGAAACACAGTGTATTTGCCCTTACCCTGAATAGAGCGTAAAAGAACATCCGTGTTTAGGAGCTTTGATTGTGGTTTGGCACTATGCATTGTTCACTGGTAGTACTAGTTTAGAGCATTAACTCTGACATCATCACTTCCGGCTGCTTCTTACCCTACCTATGTCTCTCTCCCATTCCACTCAAAGCAGTGCCTCCACTCCGCGATCTCAGGACCTTTACAATACCAGCACTGTTGTATGCACAGCTGTGTTCAACACTAGATTGACTGACTGGTTTAGCTGTTGAAGAAACAAATGTTTTGCCTTGCTGGGTTGTTTTTCGTCTGGATCAATTGCTTCATCTGGCACACAGGGATTACCTCTGTGGTAATGTGACTGTGGGGCAGTAGGCCATGGCAGTTGGGCAAGAAGAGCTGCAGGGCGTAAGCAGAAGGGGCAAAGGAAATGGCAACATGATAGGTTTAATTTGTTGATACACATAACTGCAATTTCATGCCACAGCCTCTGGCTGCATTTTCACAAATGATTGCTACTAGAAAGGCAAGTCTTAAGGCCTTCTCCCTTGCTGTGGTACGCTTCTCTGCTCTCTGCTGGCCCTACTTTTGACTTGCCAGACGTGTTTTCTCTTGCTCTGACACAATCTCCTCTCAATCTTTGTATGAGTTGAACTCTATATTTGGTTTTGTTTCAGCTCAGTTAGCTTTCTGCCAAGTTTGTGGCAGAAGTGAATGTATTTCAAATATCAGTATTTTTATTTCTTTGTATTTCTATTTTGTAGGCACAATCCCAAGCACAAATCCAGGCTGGGTGGTGAATGGCTGGAGAGAAGCCTTGAGGAAAAGGACCTGGGGGTTTGGGTTGACGAAAAGCTCAACATGAGCCTGCAGTGTGCATGCAGCCCAGACAGCAACCGAGTCCTGGGCGGCATCAAGAGCAGTGTGACCAGCAGGGCAAGGAAGGGGATTCTGCCCCTTTACTCTGCTCTCGTCAGACCCTATCTGGAGTACTGTGTGCAGTTCTGGAGCCCCCAGCACAGGAAGGACATGGAACTGTTGGAGNATATTTAGATTGGATGTTAGGAGGAAGTTCTTTACAGTGAGGGTGGTGAGACACTGGCACAGGCTCCCCAGGGAGGTTGTGACCACTCCCTCCCTGGAGGTGTTCAAGGCCAGGTTGGACAAGGCCTTGAGTAACCTGTACAAGTGGGAGGTGTCCCTGCCTATGGCAGGGGGTTGGAACTAGATGATCCTTGAGGTTCCTTCCAACCTTACCATTCTGTGATTCTATGATTCTATGATTATGCCAGTAGAGGGGAGAAAAAAAGCATCACACCATGACAGAATGACAAAACCCATCATTCCTCTTAGGATTCTGCATGTCTTGTGTCTCTCTTTTGATTCTTCCTCCTAACAGATGCCTGGCTTGCACAGTTTTAGCTTTTCATCTGTTACATCTCCTATGAAGCTTTTGCTTCTGTGTAGATGACCTGAAAGCATCTCACTGCTACATATCCCACATCAGTCTGATTTTGTTGTTGTTGTTGTTGCTGTTGTTGTTGTTGTTGTTGTAGTATCAGGAGACATCCTATAGTTTCTGAAGGACTTTTGAGTGGCAATCTGTTCTTATGGGTAAAAAGCCAGCATAGGATCTCAGTGGCATTTTCAGAACTATATATCTCGAATTATTAATTCTTCCTGTACCTTCATTCCTACAAACCAGAAATACACACAATAGTTTTTTCTACAAATAATTATTCCTGTAACCATTTCTCATTTGTTAACATGCTATGTTCTCTGACGTGTATTTAATAGTGTCTAACAGACACCAATCACTAACTGGACAGTAATAGTCACTATTTCAGTCTTAATGTTACTATTTTATTTATTAGTTGATGAATTCTAAAGTCTTTCTGGTCCTCCATGTAGGAAACTTTGCCTCAGGAGATAGCAGTACACTTTCTGACCATTTAAATACCTTTAGTGCCATCTTCTGTAGAGCAGTGGCACATCAAGCAGAATTCTTTATTGATATTCCAGGCAGAGCCACAAGCAGCTGAACTGAAGGCACCTGTAGCTCCTTTTTTTTCAGACTGTATGGGGAGAACTGCTATCAGCACTACTGAGTCATGCATGGTTTGTTTACAACTAGCAACATGTACCTTCGGGGTCCTTCCACTAAACTGCATTTGAATGCACAGTTGTAGTAAGTGAACCTCTTCTATACTCAAAAATAGATGCCTGAATTAGAAATAACTTGGGGTAAAACACTGTCCTGGACCAATACTGGTCTGGAAAAGGCCCATATTTCTTGTTGAGTAGCACCTGAAGTTCAGACTAAGATCAAGATATGTCTGTTTAACATAAAAGATATTTTTGTCCTTTCAAAAAGCTTGGTGTTCGTTTCTGATCTTCCTTTGCACTTTGCCATGCAAACCTGATTTGTCTGATCTTAAAACTTTCCTGCCCAGCTTGTCTGTCTACACACTTCTTGAATTCACTTTGTTTCTGCACCAGCCAAATCATATGCTGCTAAAGGTCTGCCTACACATGGAACAGTGTTGTCACCTGTGCAGAGGCTTGGACAGAAGACAAAAAGAGCTATTATAGAAAATAATTAAAAGCAGGCTGAAAATTGTGTAAATATGTGTTTTAATATAAAAGTTTTAATGTTACCTTAAATTTTATGTTACTGTCTAGTGTCTACGACAAACATTAGAGTAGGGTGGCTCTTTCAAGGGAATCCTTCTGTCATTCTCTGAGACCTTCTTTTGCTAAAAATCGCAGCATACTTCTGAATAAATACTTCAAGGACACGAGACCTGCTTTTTCTGTTTACTCCTTATTTGGCGTTGGATTCTCTTATTCTATCAAGCCGCTAGCAAATATTCCTCCGTACGTCCTCAACACAATTTCATGCTTGTGGTTTCACCCAAGCATCAGTCCTTTGTTTTTAAAACTGATCCTTTCAAGTTTCTCTCAGTGCTTTTCCATCCTTGCCTACAAATGTCCCAGGGGTTTACCCAAACCTCTTCTTGTAAGAAGAAATTCTTGGAAAGCAAATTGTTAGCTGATGAGTGTAGTCCTATGGTAAGCAGGCACTGCACTGGATTATCCCCGTTCAAAATTTATTGAATTCTGTCTTAAAAGCCTTCTGCGGCAGTACTGAAAAACTGCTCTAGAACCTCACTGCTTTCCTAAGAATATTTTTCTTACAAAAAAGTGTCAAGGCCAGTTTGTACACATGGTGGGAAATGGTACTTGAAACCGCCCGGAGACTTAAAAAACCACCATGGAAATATTCAGTGCTTCATGCTATTAAATCTTTTGGACAGATGGTTGAAAGTGAGAGATTTCACTCTACCTCTCCCTAAATTCACCCCTCTTGCCCTTCAACTGACCTGATGAACCAGAGTCTTCACTCAGTCAAGGAAATTACAAAGCTGGAGCTGCTGGAATTCCCTCCCACACCCTAACACAGTCCCTCATGCGCCACTACTTCAGGATACCCACTGCAGTACTACTACACTTACAATTAGACAGCATTGTGTTTCAGATATAGCACCCATTTCTGAATAAATTAATTCATCCTTGTGCCACCACTTAGTGCTCAGATCTACAGTGAGCTTCCTCCTTAGTGTTTTCATTTGAAAGATTTACAGGGAGCTACCAAGATTTGCAAGGATATGAGAATGAGAGGATGGTCTGTTTCAGTTTGTCACTAGTCCATTGCTCCACACGACTCCTCAAAACTCACAGAATTTTTCTTAGATGATATTTTTACTGAATAGAGCATCAGAGAGCCTTAGGAGTGACCTGGTGAAATTAACTATTCAGATCTCTGACTGTAGAGAAACTCCTGTGTTATCGATGAAGAGTGGTTGAATTGTCATGCTGGTTGCAGTTGTTCCACCTGATGTTTCCTTTCTCAAGCCAACATGCAGAAGTTTAACCAAAATATAGGTGATAGTAATATTTTTGAATACTGATGCTGAAAATATCAGAAGTCATCTTTAAATCACAATTTTGAAAACAGTTACAGTTGACCTGTTGGTTGCTGTTGTTATATTTTTTGTTTGTTTTATGGTGTGGGGTTTTTGTTTGCTTGTTTGTGGTTTGTTTGTTCCCCCCTGCATGTACTGTGCATAACAACTCAACAGCTAATCTTGACCAAGGGGAGTCTGTGTGGAAAAAACCCAACTTTTCAAAAACCATGCAGCCTTTGTTTCCTAACTCATGCTGAGATAGAGGCTCTCAAACTTCGAAGACCCAGGTTCATAATTTATAAAATTTTATAACTGTCTTGAAATACTACAAGGAGTCGATGCAATGCTGCCTTCACTCTGAAAACCAAAGAATCTGTCCTGACAGAAGGGCGCCCAAAGCCGCCTGTGAAGCATCCCTACTGGAGAGGCTGTCAGCCCTTTGGGGGGTCCTCACGCCCCGCATGTGGGCAGCAGCAGCAGCGGCAGCAGCAAAGTTTACTGCCTCTCTGGAAAAAAATACTCTGTTTTCTGTTCATGAGTTTTTGTTATTGGTGCTAGGGATTTATTACTTTTTTAATTGAAGGTATACCTCAGGGGCGAACCCGGGAAATCTCTCCGGTAAGCTTTACGGGAAATACCGAACCGAGCGGAGCGCGACTGCCACTGGGCGGCGCTGTCCCGCCCCGCGCGGTAGCCGCAGCGGGGCAGCCGGGGAGGGCCTCGTTCGGTCGCGCGCGGTCCTTGCTCCGGAGCCGCGCTGGGTGGGAGAGCATCTGGGCCTCTGCCACAGCCGTCAAGGTGCGGCAGTCAGCGCCGGCAGCCGGGCGCTGGCTACCAAGCGCCCCCCGGGCGGCCTCCGCTGTTTCTGAGGTGGGGAGCCGTGCGAGGTAGCGGCTCAGCCTCGCCGCCTTTGAGTGGAGCCCCGTGGAGAGGGAGGAAACGCATCGGGGAAGGGTTTCTTATGCTTTTATCCACGCGGACGAAGCAGCTGTTTATTTCTCAGGAAATCCCACGCGGGCCCGCGAAGGAGAATGGATTATCTTGCATAGTGATAGCGTCTTCAAAGACAGGGAAAGAAGTGCAAGCGTTCCGGCCGCTCCGTTCGGAGCTTTCCGGCTCAGGAGATGGGGCTACTGGCCCGGGCCAGAGTCCGTCGGAAAGGGCTGCCTGTGAAGTCGACGGCTCTGCCTGCTGTGGGAGGCGGCCAAGGGGAGGGGAGAGAGGGACGGACGAGTGCCCAGTGCCTACGGGATAGGCCGTCAGAGGTCCCCTGCCACAGGCAGGCTGTGGGCAGCCGGGCGCTCGAGGGGCACGTTGCCAGCCGTTGCAGCAGGTAGGGCGATGGGTACCAGCCTCACAGCCCGCCCCGCCCCTACACCCCCCTCTGCCACTTTTTTTTTTCATAGCCCGAACAGAGTTTGGGGCTTCTTTCCCCCCTAATTAAACGAGCTGTGCGCCAACGTTGTCTGGACTCTTCTGAACAAGTTAAGCTTTTGCTACTTAGAATAGCCTTGCTCCCGCGAAGCGTAAGTAGAGCGAGCCTGGGCTGTGCCGCTCCGCAGACGGCTTCAGGGCACGGCCCGCAGCTCGGGGAGGGGGGTCCGCTGCCGGGGACGTGGCCGCCGGCAGCCTGGGAGCCAGCGCTGGGGGCGGGAGGTGGGAGCCCTGTTTAGGGGCTCTGCCCGTTCGCCGTGCCCCTCGGCCCAGCCAGGGAAGGGCAGGGCGAGGCCGAACTTGGATCATCGTACAGAAGAGGAATAAGAGAAAGTGCCCTGCTGCTTTAAATACATCCCTGAGGGACTCTGGTGTGAGTTTCCTCTGTTCCTACCCCACCGAGGAAACCCTCTACAGGCAGCGCTGCTCGCAGGCTGGCCAAATAACTGAGCTTAGTGTAGCCGGGAAAAATAATAAACCTCACAAAATACCTCAGAAAACGCAGTGGAAAGGGAATCACCAAATACCGTTTGCATTCGGGATTGTTGTGGCTGTTGACCACCAAAGTGTGTGTGTTTGTATAGGGGCATATAATTTCTCCTTTAAGGGTTACCACTAACATTTGAACATTGATGTGCATTTCAAGCCAGATTTACACTCAAGATTAAGTTAAATCCTAAATATAAAGCAGAACAAAAGTCGCTTTCACCCTTGTTAAGCAGTACCACACAGAGTGATGGAGTTCATGAATGTAACCTAAGATGGTTCTGGGGTTTCTTGTGATGATCTCTGAGTTACCTGGCCCTTACAAACATTTTGTTCTGATAGGAAAATAATTGGGTGGCTACCCTGTATTGACCAGGCTTTTACCTCACTCTAGTCACTACTTTGGTCTGAAGCTTACCAAGAACATGCTGGTTACTCACTTGTTCACCTGATGCTCACAAAGGATGCAAAGTGTTTGAGATGAATGAATATTCTTTGAAAATCTTTGGAGGATATTCATACCTTAAGCAAAACTTCACCAATATTGTAATTTGGGTTGTTTGTTGGTTGGCTGCATTGGATTTTGTTGCCCCCCTTTTTTTTCCTCCTCAGAAAAGTACTCGGGTTCATCACAGACTTACTGAAGAAGTCACATAAGCCTAAGGTGTTGTTAGGAATCCTGAGTGTGTGGTAGGTCTTTAAGACACTGGAGTAGATATGAAGAAGGAATTGAACTGAGTAGCCAGAACTACTAGAATTTCCCTTTATGGGAAATTTAAAGGGAAAAGGGATAATGTTTCTACTGGGACATTTTAGAATTAATCTAGAAAAATATTGTTTCCTCAGTACCAAAATATATTTGAAGAAGTTTGGACAGGATATGTAGCAACCCTTGCAATTACTGTAATTTGCCTGAAATCTCCTCAGATGTCTGTTGGGGTACCTGCTTTTCTGCAGTGAAAAAGGGTCTTCAGCCTCAAAAGCCAGAAAGGTTCATCTTTCCCTTTGTATATCTGGGGCAGGGGGCGGGACACTACTAACTCTGCAGTTTTTAGATCTGTGTGGCTGATTGTATGTGGGCACCTGACAGATCTGTCTCATTCATGCTTCACTCACTTGGGATGTAAGGACCGTTGCCCTCATGTCCGATGCTATTCCATAGTCCTCTGGTAACTCCACACCCTTCACACCTTTCAGAGTTTCATTGGTAAGTCATTGTCTTTTAATTCCAATGTAGAGCTCTAAGATGGCATTTGAGCATTCTGGGGGAGAAGAGGTTTTTGGGGTTTTTTTTGTCCCTATTTTTCTCCTTTGTAGCAAATCAGCAAGGGTTCGTTATGCCAGGAAACAAAGAATCTAAAAGGTGTGGTGTAGTCCTGTGCTCAACCCAGCACTCCTTGTACTCATCCTTCACTCAAGCCAAACTTTCACTTAGAAGTAAAGTGAAGTCAAAAAGTCAAGATTTAAGGAGAAAAGATTTAAGGATTTAAGGAGAAAGCTTCATAGCCGTAAAGTAAGTTTAAGATAATAACAAGATCTGCAAAGAAATTAGTTTTTAGTAAGTGTTTAAAATACATTGAAATTGATAAGGAAATTCTCTGAAAGTGTGTCGCTATGAGCAAGAAGAAGAGTATTTTTCAAATTCTCATTTAATACATTTATAAAGCGATTTATGAAACCTCCATTGTAAATTATGAAACACCTGCCATTGTGTTTCATATCTATGTGTACATGACCCAATGCCATTAGGTTTCACTGGAAATTATGGAAGCTCATTCCGTCACTGAAAATCTGTCAATTTGTCTGGAATGACATGGTCACGCAGACTTTGTGCAAATTAGCTACTTCTATGGGGTTTAAATTAGTAGAGTTAAAAACCTGGTGATAATAGAGATGCCTGATCCTTTTACTGTAAAACCAAGGGAATTATTTTCTGTTTTAACAGCAATTTTTTCCTCTTAGTATTTTTCCTTTTATCTATTTTGTAAAATAGATAAAACCCTAAATCCTGAGATTTTAGACTGTCACAAGGAATGAAAAAAAATACAGAGTGAATTTAAGAAATTGCATTCAAACAAGGAGATAAGTTTCTAAATAACTGCTAAGAGACACGTTTTAGATATACCAGTATAATAATAAATACAACAGGTGCCATAATCCAGCAATATATATATATATATA
>VWYK01019289.1:0-40704 GCA_013399775.1 Semnornis frantzii | reverse complement strand
TTATTGATCATTCTGTTTGGGCTGGGTTAAGAGACTTACCTGATGCCTTCCTGCTGCTTTTTGAGGGTGAAACGACTACTGGCAGCCCATCCTGTGTAAAATCATACAGAATGCAATGCAAGAAAGTAAACTGAAGAACTGCTGGCCCTCAATCCTCCCCTTCCACACAACAAATTCCAAATGAGGTAAGCCCTTATTGAAAGCCTCAGCTGATCATTAAATTTGAATATAAGCTCTTCAGTCAGCTCAGAATATGACAGCAGAGTTGGCCTTGATGCAAGCAAGATGTGTCAGAAAGTCTGTTCAGGATGCTGTGGACTGGCCACAAAATATTGTCAGAGCTACATAATCTGTATCCATTTCAACACTCTGCATAGACAACTGGATGGGAGCTCTCTGAAAGGACAGTGCCAGCTTCTCTTAAGCTCCTGCTCTCTGCTTTCAGTCTCTAATTATTAAAGCTAGAGAGCACATTCACCAAGAGCCCCCCAAAATCCAGAACTGGTAGGCAAGTTTCTCAGTGTCTTTAAAATGGAAATAGGTGCTTCATGCACATCTTAGAAAGAGATTTTAGATGAGAGAGTGACACACTCAAATCTCTCCATGGAGCCAGTCAAGGCAGCCCTACACTGTTAATGGGTTTAATGAATTCCAACTGTCTGCTACACCAGAAGAAAGACACAGACCTGAGCCTGATGACAACGCTGCAGTTCTGGCTGAACAAATTCTAATTTCATCTTTAAATGGCAACCCCATCAATGAATGACAATAAGAAAGGCATAAAGGCAACTATTTTATATCTAACTGTCTGAGAAGACAGTTAAGCTAATGCTATGGCTCCAGAACACCTTCAATTCCAAAAAGCTCACTGACCTTGGAAACTGTGAAGCCCAGAGACAGAGGACTTTTTGATACAATGAGGTTGATAACATTATGCAATGTCTGTGCAGAAAAAGGACAAAACTAATCCCCCAGTATAAGGTTTTCTGGATATTTACTTGCTTCCAAACTGCGAGGTGGAAGCTTCCACCTTTGTTTTCTTCCAGGAGTAGTTCATTTATGTACTCCTTCACCTCCCCCTGCTAAGTTTTAAGAACTCCTGAGTTTCAGTTAAGACCTCGAACACACCTGCACATGTATTTATTTTCATTCAGGTTTGTTGCCTACTTCCACACAGTCAGAAGCCTGTAGCTCACTAATCTTTTGTGCATTCAGAGAGGCCCAGATAACCTGCTGCTGAACCCCACCTCTCCCAACAAAAACGTTCCTTTTCCACCCCAACACTTCACAGATACTTTATCTCTCTGGTGTTCCAAGATTACTGTTTCAAAGGCTGGGCTAAAGCGATTCTTTACAGCCAGGGGAGGGATGAAGGGCAGGCAAGGCCACTTTGAGGCTGGTGAACATTTACGTACAATGAGGTGCAAGGAGCTGCCAACAGCTTGTAGAATCAGCAGTGTGTGCTAACTGCTTTGAAATCAGTCAGAACTTCCCTCATCCTGTCAACAGATCCAGGATTCCAAAATACTCATGAAAACCTGGAAGTGTTTCTGTGTTTCCCTTATCTTGCATTATTCTAAGGAAGAGTCTTTTAAGACTGTTTTGGAGAAGGGCTGACATAAGGGACACTTTCTAGACTTACTGGCTCAGGGGAGCAAACTCCTGAAGCAACTGAAGGAATTTCATTGCTCTTTACCTCCTCATAGGTTGTAGCAAATGTCTTGAGCACCGTGGAAAAGCTGCCTTGAGAACCACTAAAGGAAGCCTCAGAAGCTAATTCATGGTAGTGTTTGTACTTCTCAAAGGCTACTGGAATTTTGTCTTCTAGAAGTTAAAAAAAAAAAAAAAAAGAAAGAAAACGCTTAAGAATCCCTATAAAGATGAAGTTCTCTTCAAGTTGACACAGTGAGAACTTTCAAAGGGGAAAGGTTNNNTCATAGCAAAATTGGAAAACTGTTCTTGATTTTGGTTTTTTTTGGGTTTTTTTTGGTATCTTGGTCACATTTCAGTAGAAGCAGAAAGAGGTTTCTTGTGCTTCAACAGGCAACTGCACAGGAAACTAAGAAGCTCTTGTTCCTAAATGATCTCTAAACAAATCCAAACTGCTCACTTAGGAGTTCCACTTCAGACATTATTCATGCAAAATTCTGCCAACTGAGAATGTAATGAAAGTCCAAAGGCAAAGAGAATTCTCTTTAGAGAACAAACTCTTATGCAACACTTAAGTTCACTTTATCAACACTCAAAACATATGAAGTGCTTATTGCATTGTTGGTCTTGAAAGTGCTAAAATCTATGTCTGATTTATGAAGCCTATCATTAACTACCAAGTTCAGAGACCTTTCAGATGTTGTGTTAGAGCTTTCTTTTGACCAGTCATGCTCTAACTACAGAGTTGCAACTATCCAGTGCCAAACAAGGAGATTTCTAACAGCAGGTACAGCATTTTTCATGGTTACTTATTCCAAGCCTGACATTTCTCCACTGGTGCTGCACAAATGGAGTTTCCAAGATTCACATCACTGATTTTTACATCAGCAAACCTTGGCAGAAAGGTCTAACCCCAGGCACAAAAAGGTTAAGCAATTCTGTGGTACTTCTTTCTTTGCTCTCTGCAGTTACCTGAGCCAAGTGGAGTGCTGATGCTGGTTGGTGCCCAACTCACTCTGGGAGTTCTGCAATCCAGATCTCTGCAATAGTTCTCCTGCTCACAGTGGATACTTGACAAATCCTGAATATCTGTCACTGATCTGAAGTATTGGAAGATGTTCTGAGAGTTAGAATAGCAATAGCCACTTCTTACACTTGGGAATCACTAAGTTCCCCTTGAGGGTCTTTACATTTTCATTTTGCTCAGCCTTATCCAACTTTCCAGAGGAGAAAGAGACATTCCCTTTGAAAACTTCCCACAGAATTCTTGGAAGGTTAAAGATCACTATTTTCAGTAACCTTGCAGAGACACAAATGGTTGATTATTTCCCTTCTTTTAGAGAATTTCTTAGTATGAATAATTCTGCTATAAAAGCAAGCTCTGGAAAGTGCCTCTGAGAAAGGGCAAAAGCTTCAGATGTGAACTATTAGGTAGAAAATGCTCTCCAAAGCCAAGGCAGGATCCCAAGCTTTAACAGAAATCCACGGTTGGACTCGCTGACCTTAGAGGTCTTTTCCAACTGAAACAATTCTCTGAGCCTAAAATTGATTTAGCTGCCTACTAATGATTTGCTTTTTTAAAGTGGTTTTATTTCTTCTGTGCAGTGCAGCCAGAAGAAAGAAGGCATCCCAGCACTTCAATGAGAAGCAGCACAGCCAGATTTACACTAAGTTAATTACTTACAACAGCATTTCAAGCTAAGGACAACTCTAAGTGATAGCTCTTTTATACTAATTGCCCAACATATCAAGAGAAAAATATCCTTCCAATATTTCTGATGTTTTCTCTCAGCTTTCATCTGTTTCATCTTCTTGGTTTGCATCAATATAAAACTTTCACCATGATAATGCCCAACTTGCTGGAGTTTGGATAGAAAATGGCCTGTGGCTCTTACACATCCTGTTCTTTGCATTCTTCCTGTGGCTCCCACAGTTTCACTTCTTGTGCTGCTTCAACACTGCAATGAGGGAAAAAAAGGTCACATTCATTCATATGTATTTTAGTTTCCTGTCTCAGAAAGTTTAAAGGACTACCTTATCCCTGGGGTAGACCGCAGCTGTTAAAAAGTTTTTGCTTATAAAAAGGTTTTGCATAAAACCTTAGAGGATGGAGGGTGCTAGGAGAGAAAGAGCATTTTAAACATATGGGTTTGCATCCAGCAAAGAGGAAACTTCTAATTGACCTGCAGTTTCAGAACAAAAGTGAAAGTAACTCTCTGTGAATACACATAGCTCCCTGCTTTCTCTTGCTTTCCTTGGTCTGCATTGCAAGGCTTCCTCTCAAACTGTAACAACCCCGTTCAAGGTCAAAGAGGATTAGTCAGAGGGTCAGAGCTACAGTTCTCCCTCCTGCTGGCTACAGCTCAATTCCAAGGTGAAGGGTGCAACCAAAACAATCTTTACTTTTCGCTTTAAGGCCTAACACTTTTCCTCCAGTGGAGAGGAGAGAGTCCAACACTGGCAGACAAGTAAAAGCTGCTCTCACTCCCACACTCTGAGAAAGTGAGCAGCTGCTAACTCTAGAGTAACACAAGGCAGGCTGAGCCACAGGGAGGCCAGGAGCTTTTAAGAAGTCTTGAAAGCCACTGCTGAAAGACCATCAAGATAGAGACTGCTCCTCTTCAACAGAAGTAGCCCTTACGGCAGGGGGTGGTGATTCTGGCCAACATCCCTGCACATTAATGGAATATAAAACAAAATACTGGATTGAAACACCTCATGTTTGACAGATGAGACTGCAAGTCTCCAAGCATGGCCTAATGTTATCTGCAGGCAAGATACAGTGAGTGTACTTCCATTGGACTGTTCCCACAGGAGGGGAGAAGAAACCACTTGAGCTCCAAAACCAAAGCACAATGAATTTAAAACAGATGACTGGAGCCTTAATATGAATTATTTTTGCTCTGCTTAAGACTGACATTTATCAGTGTAAAAGGAATTGTAATATATACATGACTTAATTTTCCTATTTTAGCTCCCTCATCAAGTCAAAAACAAAGCCCCAAATTGCACACCATAAAAGAGAAAAAAAAACCCTGAGACTTTTGACTCCTTTTAGTATTTCCTTGGCAAGGAGTTATGCTATGTACATAATGATTAAAAAAACACCACTGGCATCTTATTTGAATATTTTATATACACAAGCAGAATCAATAGAGAGCACAGTTTATAACCTCATTTATGCTTGAAGTAACAATGAACAGAAGTGTATCTACCTGGTTACAGGCATATGGCTGAGTTGATTCGCTCCTAGCGCGTTGCTGCCGGAGTTCTGCGCCGCTGCGCTGCAGGACAGGATTTTTCCTCCTGAATACAAATGACAAATGTTCCCTGTTATTGGGTTTTGCAAGTACAAAAAGAAAGCACCACAACTCATTGAACAGGAAATTGCAACTTTATTAAATTTTTTAGTTCTTGTGACCTTTTGTTGTTGGCAAGAGACAAATGTGTTTTAAAGATGCATTTCCATAAACATACCACAGCTGCCAGCCAGTCAACCACTGAAGCACTGGGGAATATCCCAACATTTACAGATCTGAGCTAAGAGAAGCAACAGACTACAAAAACAACAACCATCCTTCCATTATTCTGCACACAAACCATGTCAGCTTTTAGGGTTTTGAAGCTGGAGATCCTTCTAGCAGTAAGAATATTAATGTGTAAATACAACCCTAATTCAGTTTCCAGCCCCGCGGTTAAGTTGCATCAAAAGATTAAGCTTAGCCCTAGGGTAAAACCAAAAAAGGTTGTAAACAAGTTTTTAGTTTGTTTGTTTGGGTGGGTTTTTTTGTTGTTTTTAAATGTACATAATTTTAAAGTTATGTAGTTGCTGAAAGACAGGCAGTACATAAACTGTGCTCAGCAGTATTTCAGTGACTGCAATGCTCAAATCTCCTCTTCCCAAATCCTGAGTACTTTTACCTCTCACTAAAATAATGAGGAAGAAGAGATCAAGTGAACCCAAGGAATCAAGCTCCAGGCTTCCGACAGGACTGCTGCTGCCAAAAAAAATGTTGTGCAACAAGACTCTGTCTCTCTGATTCAAAAACATCTTCAAAAGAAAGAGCACATTACCTGAACCCTGAGCACCTGCATCTTCAGGCAACTCCTTCTGCAAAAATCCTTCACAAGCATCTTCTAATTTGTCCTCAGCACCTGAGGTCTAAAGGGGAGGAAAAAGGAAGAGAATTTAATTTCTCTCAGGCAAGCTGTGAGGAGTAGGGCAACTCTCACAGGATGGTATTAACAATAATCAGAATACAGAGACAAACTTCAAGAGCTTTTCTTCAGCAACCAGCATGGATTGGATTAAATAGTTCATACAATGGCTCTGAATCTTCCAGAGATGAAGATTGTTTTACTGCTACTGAGGACTGTAATTGATTATGCTGTGAAGGAAAGGCTGAGATCATCAACTGCCTAAAACTTCTCACCCACAGATTATATAATTACCTAGTAAAGGAATGAAGAAAACATGCCTCTGGTGCTTTGGGACTCTTGTGGGGTTTATTTGTTGGTGGGTTGGGTTTTTTTTGTTTGTTTGGGGTTTATGTTTTTTTAGTTTGGGTTGATTTAGTTTTGGGTTGCAGGTTGGTTGGGTTTTCTTCAGGTAGGTTTGTGCTTTAAAAGGAACAAGGTTAGGATTTTCTTAGTTTCAAATGAATCTTTCTTTCTAGATATTATTTCCAAAGACAAGACTAAAACCTGCCATTCTCCCAATCTCTACAGCTCTTCTTCAACTCAAATGGGAGCATAATGAAACCACACTGAGTAACTTACATCCAGAGGTCTCAATGGAGGCTCCACTCCTGCCTTCTCTGTTATTTTTACTGCTAGATCTGAGCTTCCCTGGGCAGCAGTAGGAAGGAAATAATCAGAGAATTCTTCAGACACATCAGAAGATGAATTAAAGGAACAATGTAATTCCCTTGAATGCCCCTCTGAAAGACATCATCATTTGAGATGTTTTCCCCTCTATTAAACAAAACACTTTTCAGTCAATAATGCTAAACAACACTGCATCAAACTGGAATTATATGTGATTTGATCACTCTGAGTTTCAGCCTCCTGCTCCTTCCATGACCCTGATGGCTTACAGAACCAAACTAAACAAAAAGGGGGGGAAGCAGAGGGATTGTTAGATCACAGCTGAAAAGATCAGCTGTCTTGATAGGTAAGTGTGCAAGACCAGGCTGAACTGTTTTGGAGATAATTAGCTGCCACTAGATTTCTTGGATTCCTATATTTACTCTAGAAAGATTTTCAGCTTGTTGAGGAAGGACTGGATCCTTAGGAATGGCTATTCCAGACTCTGCTTCCTCATCCTGTGATGGAGACCAGCAACTTCTCCCTAGGATGTCAGAACAGAACAAAATTATTAGGCATGAAATAAAAGCACTGATGGAATATCAATGAGAGCAGACAGTAAAACTAGATTGTCAGGAACATGGAGAAATAATGACATTTAAATGCTCACATTGTTAATCTAGGCATGTGACACTTTCCTTGTTCCTTTATCCATAGCTATTATAAAAGCAGTACCCACTGTGCTGCTACAGAAAAAGCATCTCTGTAGTCCAGCTGAAAGAAAGGGAGGGTGAAAGCATGCTGGTGGATTTGAAAGCTTTGGGTCTCCCCCACTGACACACAGTAATCAAGCATGATGAAGGGTCTCCAAGCTCACTGGACATTAACCTCACTTATTAACATGCAATATTCATCCTAGTCTATTATTTGTGTTCACCAATGACTGAATGATTGCCCTGCTTTGGGGCCAAGACTCTGGAAGGTAAAACTGACAACTGCTGTAACAAAATGACAGAGGCTGAAATCTGCTGGGAGATGGAGACAGACATAAAGACAAAAGATTGGGGTTTGGCTTTCAACCTTACCTCCAGAACTTCTAAAGGCAGACTCTAAATCACTCTCCTCAGATTCAGATCTATCCTCACTGCTCAGATTCCAAGACTCAGCATTACCACCTGTCTGCCACCTATGTCTTTCCCGGCCTTGACCTTTTTGGCATCTATCAGTGACATGTTGAAAGGCTTCCTTTACACACTCTGCTTCACTTTCAGATGTACATTCACTGGCTGAATACGGAGAGCCAAGTTCTAGTTGTCCTGAGGCCACTCTTCTGGCCATTTGCTTTACTTCAGCTACACAAAAAGAACAAAATTACCAATTCACACAACAGAACCTGGACTGTCAAAGCATTCCTCTGTCTCATTGAGCCTGCAGACTTTGAACTGCTAAAATTAGAGCCTGTAAATCCCTTCATCATGAAGAGAGCTAAACGCATCCTTCCATTTTAAGGGAAGTTTAAAACCTGCATAAATTGCTGTGGACAAGTCTTTACAGGAGCAATTTCTGTCAGCTGGCATTCTCCATTATTCATGCCTGTGCTGCCATCCACTGGTCACTGCCACACCACCCCTTCTAAATTCCTCTGCTGCCTCTCCCTTACATCCTCCACAACAGGGCTAGAAATTCCCTGAGCTTTATAATCAAACCATCCTAATGTGCTTGTGATTATTTTGTACCCCAAATGTGCAAGACACAGGATCCCACTCATTTGGTTTCCATCCAAGAGCAGCCCAATGAAGCTTCAGCAATTAAGGCACACAGCCCTTCCTTAACTAACAAAATGTGTGAGGTTTCAGTGCACTGCACTGCAGTAAGCCTTGCTGGCATTCATGCTAAACAGTGATTTACTTACTCCTCCATTTTGATTGCATCATCCTTCTCTCCTCACTTATTTTTGCACTGTGAATTTCAGATCCTGACCTTGCATGGCACCTGTAACAAATGGTGATGAAATGCACCAAACTGTTAATGCACAAGAGTAATAAGCATTCGTCAGTCAGTAAAAGGCTAGAAGATGGTTTGATGTTAATTAAAAGGCTTGTGCAAGTACATGTTCTAAGAACCCAGTAGAGTGGGAAGATTAAGTCCCCAACAGCTTAGAAAGCACAGACAGATCTCTAGGGCTACTATGGTTGACCCAGAGAAGCTGTATATTAAATCTAGATCTGAAAAGCTGTTGACTGCCTTCAGAAGGTGTAGCTACATAAACACCAACAGACAATGAATGCTGTGTAGATGTGGTTTATTGGGGTCAGTAAGGTGATCAGTGGACAGCTGAAGATAGTCCTGAGTTCAGATTTGTATAACAACAATCCTACCACAACTTGAGTTCCATCTAGAGTTCGTTAACTGATCACCTGTCAGCACCTGACATATTTATCTTCTAACCTAGCACATCCTATGCCAATAGGTCTTTACTGACCAAACTTGAATCAGCTGAAACATTGCTGCAGTCTCCCCAACTGATTTGACCCAAACACTGAAGGAGGTGCCTGTCCTCATCTTCTCAGCTAACAAGATATATGAATTTGCCAAAGTTTTGCAGAGTGCTTTTAAGATGTACCTTCCACCCACACTTAGAAATACAAAGGGACAAGACTGAAAGGCACAGCAAACATAATGAAGTTACACATGCTCTGCTGTCACTGGGTTTGGCAAGACTGCTCTACTCCCACAGCCCCTAACACAGGTCCTGGTACCACACTGAAGTGTTTCTGATAGTTAAATGAGGCTGAACAGAAAGGAGAACCACCTAAGGGTGGTTGGACAGTTATCAGACTGCTCTCATTATGCATTGTTACCATTTTGGATCACTGATGTCCATCAGAGTAACATCCAGAACCTGTCTGAAGAGCCCCCTCTGTAAAAGCAACTCCCTGTCACAGCAGATCCCAACCAGCTCTGCAGCTGACTGCCTCACAGCAGGGTCCCAACCATGCCATATGGCTTCTGACTTGCTGCAAAAACCACTAAATGCCATCCTCAGTCCTGGATGGAGCAACTTTTGACAGTGGCTGTGCCTAGATGAGCCTGCTAGAATGAACTCTTCTGTGAATATGCTCAGAACTCACCACCTCTCTTCTTCACTTCCATTTGCTGCAGAATGTGAATCACCTCCTCTCTGACACTGCAAGTTCAACTTTCTTTTGCATCTTACAGATACATGTGGGAATAAATGCTGAAAGGAGTCCAACAAGCCATGACTCAGCACACATCAGGCATTCTGGTAATTACTAGCTGAACAGTCTATGAGATACACTAAGAACTGGACCAAGGAGAGTTTATTCCCTAGGTTACATTTTAGTAGCACTGCTCATGAGAAAGGATAACTCCAGGCCTTGCCTAGGTAAATCTCTGCCCTACATTAACAGCAGTTTCAGATGTATGGAGGCAGACACTCAGAACATTGCTCCCAGGGCAATGAGTAGACCTAAATGACTCAAGGTTATTCCTACAGCAAATCAATATATTAATTTCTCTCTTTCTCTTTGGGCTAAGCATGTCAAATGCTTGTAATTAATAATGAAAATTACCTAGAAGCCCTTAGTAAGGGCAGCCTATACCTCCATAACTAAGTACACCAATGCCTTTCTCCACTCACCCTTTTCTCTGACAGTCCTATCTCCACTTTAGTACAGGAGTTTATTCCCTCCTCAGCCACTGGACTAGTATTTTGCTGGGAGGGAAGGGAAGGAAGAAGACATACTACAGCACTGCTGAGCTGACTGTTGTCATTCCTATATATTATGTATATGATATCCACCTGCATTTTAAAAGGCAAATTCATCTCTCCTCTTGGTCCCTATCCATAACTACATCTCTTTACCTACTAAGGAAGTGATAAACACAGTCCCTTTACACCTCACTTTACCTCATGGTTTAGACTCATTTGATCATCCAGGCTTTCCACCACGTTGAAGCTGAGATCATGATGGTTTTCATTTTTATTCTTCATCTCATGCAAGCACTCCCACTCCTCTTTTGGAATTCCCTCCATTTCTTTTGCTGTCTTTGAAGCAGCCTGCCAACTGTTTCCACCCCATGATGCTCCTTGTGCCTGATGTGCTGTTAATGCTGATATACAGACAGTGGAGGGTGGACCTATAGCTTTCCATAAAAGAGTATTATCTCTAGAAAAAGGGTAATTGGTGCTTTGAGAAGTGCCATCAGATCTGTTCCAGTGTGTTTCCTGAAGCAGCTTCTTTTGCTTTCTAGTGGCTTCCTCTCTATCCAGTTTCTCCTGTACTCTGCACAAGGAATCTGATGCTTCCTGCAGCATGCTCTGGCCAATCTTTAGGTCAAGGACACATTTGCTGAGGTACTGGACAGTTGGGGATGTGCTAGTCATGGTTCTTCTCCCAGCACCTCTGCTCACCTGTGCCAGCATGGACAGGTCAGAGGCTTCACTCATCCCCTCCTCCTCTTCTGTTGTGTACTCTGTACTCAATTCTGGAAAGCCTCCTTCCTCATAAGCTGGCTTTTCCTCACAGTGCCTCTCAGGAGATGTAGGACAATCCTCTTCCTTTTGCTGCCTTTTTCCATCCTTAGTTGTTTGACCTGATCCAGCTCCTTCTTCCAGTATTTCTTCTTGAAGTTCTGAAAAACTGGCAAATATTTCATTGATTTCAAAGCTGAGGTTGTCATCCACATCACTGACACTGGGGGTCACCTCGAGTTCAGAAGCTGCATCACAGATTTTGTCTTGTCCAACAGGCTGTAGACTGGTGAATGCCTCTTGGTCCACTAAGGCCCCATTCTCCTCAGGAGAAGGGGAGTATCTTGGGGCAGTAAAGCTGTCTGGAAAATTCGATTTTGAGTGTTAAGCCACTTCTCCAGATGTCCATTAGAACACACTGCTTTCATGCACTTAGGAGGCAACATCTTTTAGAGATCACATGAGCAGCATCTAACACCTCTGCTGCAAATAGTGCCTCAACTTCAACCAATCAGCCTTACCATCTTGAGCTCACCTTAGCAGTCAGAGAGGCAGCTAGAATCCAAAGCTAAGTGTTTCCTCTTTTTGAACTACACCACACAGTCTGAACATGCTTACATTTTAGCTATTTTTACCAGACCTTTATGGACTGAAGAATGTGCTAAGTGAAGGACACAGGGCATCTTGCTAGAAGAAACTTACCAGCCTCAGCTGTCTCCTTTTCCTGCAGTTCCTGCATTGTCTTCTGGTAGCTGAGAGCTGAAGCCAAGCAGATGTTCCTATCTGCAAAAGCAGCATGCCTTTGTGCTGACAGTTCATCAGCATAACCAGTCTGAGACTTGGCCATGTCCTGTAACACAAAAAAATGCAATAAAAGACACCTTACATTTGACAGTTCAGTGTCTCAGCTTTCTCTTTTAAGGTGGTTTGCCCCCACAATCAGAAAAGGATACTCAGTGTTTCAACTGTCTCCCACCTAGATTTAAGCTAAACAACTTGAATCAGGATGGACAGAAAGCTCTGCAATATTCAATAAAGGAAAGGTTTCAATCCTGAAAGTCACCTTTAGGTCATCTCTCATCATATACTGAATGTCCTGAAGGTTCATGGAGCGATTCTTCTGTTTAGGCTCCAGCCCTGACTTGGTGATATCATAATAGGGCACAGGAAGTCTGACATCTNAGCATTATTGCACATCCTCTGATTTACAACCACACAAGCACTCAGTCCAGTCTGGCATCTCCTCTCTATCTTACTGCAACACTGGATGCTTTAAAAGGAGCTGACAGCAATCTCCTAAGTACAGTTACACTGCAAATCACACTCTGGATTCTTTATTACCAGCTAGCCAACAGAGAGTGTTAAGTTTTAGGGTAATTGTTTATCCCATTTCACCATTTTTTACAGGCACACAGGGGATTTAAACAGACACTGTGGCTTCACGGTCTGCACTGCAAACATTCAGTGGACCACCCTTGTGACTAAAGCCCAAACCTACAGGTGTACCTGTCAAGGCTTCCTGCATTACCACACAGAAGCTGTAAATATCTGATTTGACTGTGACAACTTTTTCAAGGATTACTTCAGGAGAGCACCACCTGTACAGCTGGACTGGGACAGGAACACGTGTCAGATCACTGTGTGCTCCACCATCTTTGCTGCACAAAGAGAAAGAAGCTGTGAGCTGGGACACACAGCACAGTCCAACAGAAGGTATCTCTTCTGGAACTGAACACCTCAGTCTGTTATATCTGTCTTTCTAAAGTTTAAATACCTTAAAGAGTCCAGAATATACTTGCAAGAAGTGTAACATAAATATAGAAGTGTAGTATTTTCACACTGATGAATGTATTTTGGCACATTACAGGAAAAAAAAAAAACTAACTCCTTTAACAAGTTTACACTCAAAAGGGAATCTGAGAAAGCTGAAAAATTCCCAGTAGTAATTTTACAAGCAATCCTTTAGCTCTGGCAAGTGTTCTCTGACCATAGACAAAAGACAAGAAGATGCTACCTAGATTGTCAACACTTATTCTGCAGTATGTAAGTATGTCTAGGAGTTAACTTCCTCTTCACATCTAACTACTTTTTGTTAGCCAAGAAATTGTCACACTACAATTACAAATGGAGTTTGAGGAAGCATCTTTGCATCTTTCAGGATATAACCATCCGCAAATTTTTCTTTAATATCAACTTTGCTCTCCTTTACAGTCCAAGCAGCCATATACCCCCCTTCTAATCAGACTGTGCTACAGGAAGGAAGTGAAAATTGTATAAAAGTACTCATTTACCAAGATGAAATTACTGGTGTCCCACATAAGAGAAATACTGTTTTTGTCACTGGTGGCAGCTAATTACTACCAGTTCAATGAGGTGTGGAATCTTCAATCATTTTAGGTAATCCTCCATAAGCACAACTTCAGCGTAACAAGAGGGGACTTAAATTATTTCCAGGCCAGCAACAGAATTAGTGAATCAAAGAAGAATTTAATCTCTTCTAGAAGATTAGGTTCTGTTTCTCTGTGATGGTACTTTAATGATCTAGTAAAAAGCTCCCTCTCTAGTTTCCATTTTCATATAGTTATGGAAACTAAGTCCATATGAAACTTGCTGTACTGCCTGTGGCAAAGTTACCCTCTCAAAGCAGTAATAAATTGGGAGTTCCTCACTCCCATAACTCTCCCTGACTCAGAGTCAGGAACCCCCAGCCATCAAGAGAGGCGCTTCGGCAGAATTTAACACTGCATCTGACTTGAGCTGCCTCTATCCCTTTCACAGGAGCAGCGAGGAAGTTCTTTACCTCTCTATCATGTATTCCAAGTTGCAGAGCTTTGCCTCCCCAGAAGAAACCATCTGCACAGCATAGGAGGTGAGTGAACGGTGGATAAATCCATGGGAGTGCAGGAAGCGCAAAGCGTCGCTGATTTGAAGCAGCACACGCAAAATTGTCTCCATGTGCAGCACTGGGAACTCTGTACGCTGCAAAAAAGGACCAAAACACCCAGAGGTACCAAATCTGCACTGCAGGTCCTGCAGGCTTGATGTAGGGAATGTTGCTATTGTATAAAGTCAATATGATACAAACTGTAGCATGAAAATATTCAAGGGCAAAAGCTGGTCTCATCACGCTTGCAGTATAGAACCACGTGCAGAAGATCAAAAGTTCAGTAGAATTTAACAGCAGCCTTTTAAAAACTGACAGCAAACAAGGAAAACAAAGGAACTGCACCTAAAAATTACCTAAACTATCTGCCAGTGACAAAGTGCACCAGCTCACACTGAGTATCTAGGGCCATGCAAACCTGGATACACAGGTTGATGATTGTGCATTGCCCTTTGAGTAAAGATGGCAGAAGCAGTCCCTGAATTTCCTCTCAATTAATTACTGTGAAAACCCCAAACACTGCAATTACCCTTTCATGAAGGATGCTGTACAGAGAGCCAAGGTTAACCCTTTCATACACTAAACGTGTTTTCTCCAAGTCACTAGACAGACAGACAGACATCAGCTGCAGCAGATGAGGATGACGGAGTTTACTGCAAAGGGAGAGGAAAAGAAAGTACATTGTGAGGTAAACCTCAGACTGGAAGAGTCCTGTTCTGGCCCTTTGGGTGTTTTTAATCAACACAACCTGAATGCTTCTAACTTGTCCTTAAATATCCACATTTTTTAAAGACTCATAGGTCAGGAGGCATTCAGGAAACAGTGCTTACTGTCACAGCCAGGAGAATCTAGAAACAAACCATCCAAGCCATGTGCACTGAAGTATTTATCCAGGCCTACAAGGAGACAGCATCACCTTCTCCTGTATTACTCACTGGGGAGCAAGTGAGGTGTAAGAGACAGGAAAGACACATCTGTGTTTCTCATCTGGAGAGGAAGCCTCACCACAGCCTAACAGTCCTCCCAAGGTTAATCACATTTCCTCCCATCACTGGAGACACTCGAACCTCAGGGGCACTTGTAGCTACTGCACATTCTCTCTTACCTACTGCGTTCCTGCTCTGCAGTGAGAAGATCAGCTAAGCGCAGTTTACTGCAGTTCTGATGGGGCTCAAAGCTGAGTTCTTTCACTGTAACTCTGCTGCCTTCCCACATTAAGCTACAAGGAGAAGAAGAAAAGGAACTGCTGCAGGATGCTGTCTGCAGTATTTTTTTTTTTTCCCCCCAGTTATAGCATAAGTTCAAATGATTTTGTAATTCTGAAATGCTCTGGTGCTGTCTCCTATTGACCCCATGAGTATCTAAAGAAGATACTAATCAGTAGACCAATTGCAGTCAGAAAGCAGTGGGTGAATACAGAACAGGCAAGGAAAACTATCCAAAGAGAGCATTTGACAATGCAAACTTGCTAGTAAATACTGAGACACACACTAGGTGGGACTACAATCGCCTATGATTGCACTTACTTTGTCATCATCATGTATGGTCCAACATGGTAAGAAAATGCTGCTTCATTATCTGCCTGAACCACATCCTTTTCTCCAATAATAGGGAGAGATGTCAGGTACCCCAGATGTCCACTGCCTGCAAGACAAAACTGAGACCACAGCAAGGTATAACCAAAAGGAAGATGCAACAGCTCCCAAGATCTGTCACATGTCACAAACTCACTAACAACAGGAGTGCAACCACTGCAATGGGAGCATGAGCCAAGGCATCAGAATTCAAAGTTAAAAAGATTATCTCTGTCAAAAGCTTCACTTTCTAGAGAAGCTAAAACAGGGCAAGCAGACAGAGCCATTAACAATTCTCCCAGGTGACATTTAACGAGGGAGTTTCTATTGCCTGTTCCAGAATGGTTTCCTCTGGCAGTGCAGACTAATGACTGGAGGCCTGACTATTTGGGCTCACCACCACTTCAGCAGAAATAAGAATGCACTGCAAGTTAAAAATAACACAGGCAGGGTAATTACTGTGAAGAATACATGGCTGAAAAACTGTACTACCACTATTAGAAAACCATTCTCCATAGCACCTTACCTTCCCAAAACCAAAGCTGTAAATGTCCTTGGTTGCACTGGCTCCACTTTTTAGAAATCTACCCAGAAGACTGTCAGCATTTATAAGTAACAAAAACATAAGTAATAAGGGTAAGTAGTGAGCAAATACAGAAACACAAAAGAGAGAAAAACACAAAGAGTCTGCACGAGCCACATCTTTCCAATGCTGCATCTGACTGGTGCCATGTGGATGCTGACATTCCAAATCATGGTGCAACTCATTAAAATGTGATAGATACACCATGATGATATATTTGATTAAAGCAAGATAGCCCAACTGAATTATATATATACACACATATAAATACAGGCATCTTGCATTGCTTACTGGTCACAAGCCTGTACTTTTCTCCACACAGATCTGACACAAAAGCTCTTGGAATGGTTGGAAACACACCCCTAATGACCTGAAATGGTCAAGAAGCAAACTATTTCACATTACCATCTTTTTAATATTATTAAAATCCAGTATTTCATATTGCTGATTTCAAGAGTACCTCTTAATATGTGAATATTTACAACTATCAAGTTTCTATCTGGAACTTTCACAACAGAAATAAACACCTAACACACACTGGGTTTAAACCTGATATGGACAAGGAGATGTGAATTTAAAGATAACAGAACACGGAAGCAAAACTCTTCATAGCTCAGTTCTTCAGTACCTGAGAAGATACTCTTACCCCTGAACAAGGTCACCAAACCCAGATGGACAGTAGACCAGAGCTTTTGATGAGTCAACCTTTCTGAGCAGATCAGAGGAAAAATTTTGAATGACAGCCTGCATGTGGAGTGTGCAACGCTGTATAAATTCCAGCATCTACAGAGGAGGAGGAAAAGAGAAGAAAAAAGAAAAAAAAAAGTAACAAAATTACTTCAGAACTGCCAGAGAAACCATTTTAAATTAACAGATCATTACCAATGGGAAAAAAAAAAAAAAAACACAACTACTTCCCTGCAATACTGAAATAGGTATTTCAAGAAATAGCTAGACAGAAAAGCCTGAAGAACATCAATTACATGAACATTTAAGAGAAAGATTACTTCAAACACCAGGTGACAAACTTTCAATTGCAGTATCAAGTTTCTTTTTAAGAGGAGCAGTACTGTGAGTTTTAAATATCACAGTCATGAATAAGTCTTCTCAGTACCACATTTTGCCACCATGCTAGCAAAAATGACACCTTTGCTGACACTGTTCATGCACAGACTGAGATGTACTTGAAAATTACTCCTGAATTGTACACAGAAGCAAACAAACTACATACATCAGAGATCCAGACCAAATGCCTCTGAGTCTCCTCACTGCACACATCACACATAAAGGTTCTAACAAGTTCCAGACAGACACATCCATGCATGTCAGCAAAATTTGAATCAAGAGAACTTCAAAGTACCATTACTGCTGTTGAAAAATAGTGCTAAATAAATATCTAAGATGCAAAAGCCAAGAATTTCTCCCTGGAATGTGGAACTTTAAGATGAAGATGTGATCCAGCACTTATCACACACACGTACCTGAGCACTGCTTTCTTTTCCAGCTAACATAGCCCAGTACTGAGGATTTTTTCCATTTTCATCATGTACTCTCAGATCACCTCCTGCATCCAGTAACTTGCTAAGAATCCACTGATTTCCTGAGAAGGCAGCTGCATGGACTGGGGTGCTCCCATCATAACAACGACTGAGGAATATTAAAGCCAAGTGTTTCAATCTGTGCTTTACTACACTTAACCAGCTGTGATGCTGGGGTAAAAAGCAGCAGTCATGGAATGTTTAGGTGCTCCCAAACAACAACACAGACCACAAAACAAGGGAAATTAGGCACCTACTTACCTCTGAGGATTTTTGGTTAAAAATAGCAACATGCATCTAAAGCACTTCTTTTTCATACAGTGAATATTGTATATTCCATTGACTAAAACCACCAGAAGATGAAACAGTAATTTCAGCTTAAGAAAAAAAAAATATACTTAACTGATTAGCATCTGAGCCATAATGCAGCAGGACATCCACTATTTTACCCAAACCCAACAAGGCAGCCACAAAGAGAGAAGTTTGTCCCATGGAATTGACAGCATCAACAAAAATATCTACAGGAAAGAAAAGATGACAAAAGTAGCAAGTAGCCTTTCTATAATGAAGATTCTCTTAATGTCATGCACCAAATGTTTTCAAATACAGGATGTATAAATACCAAAGTATGAACCAGGATGAGCACTAATAACAATGGAGAATGTGCTGATACAAAACTAAACTCTCCTAAAGCAGTAGTGAAGAGCAGGATAAATAAACTGCTACTTTGGGGAATGTTAATACAATGAACTTCATTCTGCATCGAATCCATAGCTCAGAGGGCTATGAATCTGAAACCACAATAGCTCACACTCAACGAAACACGAATCTGATTTTAGAATGATGATTAAAAATCAACCCTAACACCCTCTGATACTAACAAACTTTCAAGGCATTTATTGTCACCGCACTGAGCAAAAGCTGCTGTAGCTGAGGATGTTCCTGTTCACTGCAGGGCAAGTGAAGGAGAGAAGCTCGAATAGTCCCTTCCAGCCAAAGCACGCCAGTATCTATTCTTAGGACCAGGCTTAAAAAAAGGGGTGGGTCACAAACCACTCAGCCCGTGCTCTCTCCCTCCCGCCTCCGCACAAGGCAGAAGCGGGAACGGTCATCAATGGCGAGCGGCCCCTGCACAAGCAGCGCCGCTCGCCCGCTTCGCGCTCAGGAGAGAGCACCTTGCTCCTCCTCGTGGTTTGTGATGCCGATCAGGTGAGACCACTCTCCTCTAGTGACCAACTACAGAAATGATCCCTGAAAGTATAGTCTTAACTGGACCATTGCCGCGACGCGGGCCCCATCGCCACCCACTACCCTCTAGCATATGGACACTCCAACTAGCGGCACGCACCGCGGATCCTCCGCGACCCTACCCAGCTGCCCTGCAGTGGAAACGGAATCGGCGACCCAGGGACCGTCTCTGCGAGCCACGAATGGCCGCGCGACGTGGGGTGATAATGGGGGCCCATGTCCCCTCATTTGCATGTTCTGCCCGATCGGACCAATCAGACACGCCGCTCTCAGCGTGTAGCATCACTTCCGCTCCTCGCCGCACGTGACGGCGCCCCGGCCCAATTCCCGTCCTCCGCCTCGTCTCCCACCCACGCGAGTACGGGTCCCTACAGCCGGCTCTACACCCGCCCGATCTTGGGCTGCGTAACTGCGACGCCCGCAGCTCGCTTCTCCCGGAGAGCACTTATCGAGTCCTGGCGTCAGCGCCGCACAGCGCTTGACGGCTAGGCTCAGGGACCTGCCGCTCTATCAGCTCATGCCAAAGAACACATCTCAAACGGTCACTTCTGCAGAGTCCGAGTAACTCCACGTCCCAGGGCTGCAGAGCCACAGACAAGTTACAACTAACACAAAAGCCTCTGCATTTTGCACCACCGACAGGCAGCGTTGCTCAACTGCCTGGCGCTGTGAAGCAGTAACTTTGTCACCTTGTCCCATGAGCAAGACGGGTCGAGAACACCATCTGCCAACACGGACACCAGGGCATTAACGAACTTCACAGGCACTTGGTTTCACTGAACACCACCGGAATGAGAACTTAAACCCTCCTGGCTACTCGGGGGAGTAGCCTCACCCGTGGAAAGGTTACTGCTACTCAAAAGCCACAAAACACCTCGGGACACAGTAGGGACCGGGAGTTTCGGTGTTATACGTGCTTCCCTGCACAGCACTGTTACTCGCCAAGGACACGTTTCTATCGCGGCTCATCTGCTTTCTAAACCAAGCGACTAAAAAAAAAAAAACCGGGACACAAACCACTCAGCCCGTGCTCTCTCCCTCCCGCCTCCGCACAAGGCAGAAGCGGGAACGGTCATCAATGGCGAGCGGCCCCTGCACAAGCAGCGCCGCTCGCCCGCTTCGCGCTCAGGAGAGAGCACCTTGCTCCTCCTCGTGGTTTGTGATGCCGATCAGGTGAGACCACTCTCCTCTAGTGACCAACTACAGAAATGATCCCTGAAAGTATAGTCTTAACCGGACCGGTTCCGCGACGCAGGCCCTATCGCCACACACTACCCTCTAGCACAGGGCCAATGCGACTAACGCCACGGACCTACGACACTCCGCTCCCCACTCGAGCCCCGCCTTGACAGAAACCGAATCCACGACCACAGACCTGCGCGACCCACGGGAGGGCCGCGCGGGGAGCGTTATAGTGACACTTCCGCTCATTTGCATGTTCTGCCTGAGCGGACCAATCGGACTCGCCGTTCTAACGCGGCAGTCCTGCAGCTCCGCTTACGCTCCCCCTGTCCCCGCCCCGGGACGCCGGCGCGCTCCGCCCGGCCTCGCCCCGCTCCCAGCGCTAGCGGCGAGTCCTCACCCGTGCCATGACGGGTGCGCCACCGAAACACCCTGAGCCGGGGCTACACCGACCGGAGCTTGGGGTGGAGCAGTTCTCAGGACACAAGAGAACAGATGAGCGGCTAGGTCCGTGCTCCCTCTGCCATCACAGCAGAGGCTCAGCAGTCTGAAGGTGATGCGCTGCGTTCCAGCGGCTACCGAGACCCCGCGTTTGTAGGCATGCCCTCATCTACCGACTACAACAGCTCAGAGTGCCACTGTAATTAATACTGCGCTTTATATCTCCGGATCCAAGCTGAGCAACACTGACTTCCACACCGCAGTGACTAATACTGCTCAGTTTCTCCTAGCCCCAGACTCCGGAAGATACCCTGCGGCTCCTCAGTACCACAGGATGCTAGGGGTTGGAAGTGACTTCCTGAGATTATCGAGAAATCCCCCTGCAGAGCAGGGCCAAATCACAGCTCACCATCGTTACATGGGCTGAGCATAACGTACTTGATATCACTATTTAGTTTTTAATTTTATTAAACGTATTTACATTTCAGCCCACTACTGTTCGTTCCTATTTTGGATTCCTCTTAGGGGGAGCACCGGGTGACACAAATTACTTCCCTGCTACTAACAAACTTTCAAGGCATTTATTGTCACCGCACTGAGCAAAAGCTGCTGTAGCTGAGGATGTTCCTGTTCACTGCAGGGCAAGTGAAGGAGAGAAGCTCGAATGGTCCCTCCTTCCAGCCAAACCATGCCAGTATCTATTCTTAGAACCAGGCTTAAAAAAAGGGGTGGGTCACAAACCACTCAGCCCGTGCTCTCTCCCTCCCGCCTCCGCACAAGGCAGAAGCGGGAACGGTCATCAATGGCGAGCGGCCCCCTGCACAAGCAGCGCCGCTCGCCCGCTTCGCGCTCAGGAGAGAGCACCTTGCTCCTCCTCGTGGTTTGTGATGCCGATCAGGTGAGACCACTCTCCTCTAGTGACCAACTACAGAAATGATCCCTGAAAGTATAGTCTTAACTGGACCATTGCCGCGACGCGGGCCCCATCGCCACCCACTACCCTCTAACGCATGGACACTCCAATCAGCGGCACGCACCGCGGAGTCCCCGCGACCCTACCCAGCTGCCCCGCGGTGGAAATGGAATCCGCGACCCATGGACGGTCTCCACAACCCACGAGAGCGCGAGGAGGTAGCACAACGGGGACACCCCCGACATTTGCATGTTCTGCCTGACGGGACCAATCAGTTTGCCATCGGCCAGGTGTGACACACACCTGCACCCTGCCTGGCGGGCACGAAGCCTCCCCCAAGTCCATGCAAACTGCCGCTGGCCTATTCAGCAGAGGACCTAGTGTTAAACCCTGCACAAAAATGGCCAGGAACTGCCGAGCCCGTGCTCTCTGCCTCCTGGTCCTCACGCTCACAGCTCAGAATGCCACCCAATCCCGTGCTGCATCAGAAGAAATGCAGCTAGGGAAGGGTTTCTGCCCCTCTGCTCTGCTGAGACCCCCACCTGCCGTGCTGCCTCCAGTTGTGGAGTCCTCAACACAGGAGAGGCATGCACTTGTTGGAGCAGAGCCAGAGAAGGCCATAAAGAGAACCACCCCCGTGCTGGAACACCTCTACTGTAACGACAGGCTGAGAGACTTGGGATTGTCCAAGCTCAGAGCGGGCATCAGGGAGAGCTTCCTGTGGCCTCTGAGCGCTTAAAGAGGCCGATCTGAAAGCTGGGAACAGACGTTTAAGCAGTGCTTGTTGTGACAGGACGAGGGCTGAAGGTCTTAAACTAAAAGCGGGAGAATAAGCCTAGAGGAAGCAATGTTTGACGCTGAGCATGGTGAGACACTGGCCCAGCTTGCTCAGAAAATTTGTAATTGTCCCAATCATTGGAAGCATTCCAGATCAGGTTGGACGGACCTCTGAGCAAGCTGCTGTAGCTGAGGATGTCCCTCTGTTCACTGCAGGGCAAGTGAAGGAGAGAAGCTCGAATAGTCCCTTCCAGCCAAACCATGCCAGTATCTATTCTTAGAACCAGGCTTAAAAAAAGGGGTGGGTCACAAACCACTCAGCCCGTGCTCTCTCCCTCCCGCCTCCGCACAAGGCAGAAGCGGGAACGGTCATCAATGGCGAGCGGCCCCTGCACAAGCAGCGCCGCTCGCCCGCTTCGCGCTCAGGAGAGAGCACCTTGCTCCTCCTCGTGGTTTGTGATGCCGATCAGGTGAGACCACTCTCCTCTAGTGACCAACTACAGAAATGATCCCTGAAAGTATAGTCTTAACTGAACCAGTGCCGCGACGCGGGCCCCATCGCCACCCACTACCCTCTAGCACATGGACATTCCAACCATGGCACGCACCGCATAATCCTCTGCGACCCCACCCAGCCCCCGCCGCGGCAGGAGCGGCATCCGCGACCACGGACCTGTGCGACCCTCGGAAGGGCCGCGCGGAGCAGTAACGGTGCCCCGCCCTCTCATCTGCCTGTTCTGTATCAGCGGACCAATCAGAGGCTCGTTCTCGCGTAGGCAGTCCCCCGCTGCTCCGCCTCGCCCGCAGCTGCTGCTACGGGACACTGCCGACCGCCGCGGCCCCGGTGCAGCCTCCGTTTGCCTGCACAGAGCCCTCGGGCAGCCACAAGCTTGTACAAGCAGCCACTAGTACTGTGCAGAACGGCAGCTCTAGGACAGCAGACGGTACTGTTAGCACGACGCAGAGCTGCGGCCAATGCCAGGTTTCTTTTGCAAAATTCTCTGCTCTCACATGGTTAAAAATCCAAGCGTCACAAGTAGCAATAATTGAACCATAACTTAAGCATTTTGCAACCAGTATTAAGCTTAAAATCTCGGTTAATGAGCATATTTCTAAAGCAGACTTTCAGCGTTTTAGTCTTACAGTACTTGTTATTTCCTTACAATCACATGACAACTGACAGCTTCGTTTTGTATTTATTTTTATCCATGTTTTTTTAATTCAGTAATTAGTGCTAGTTAAAGACAAGGTCAACTCTAATTACTTTTTTAAATATAATTCACTAACAAATTTTAATTGCACGGATACTACACTGTTATTAACCAAAAAAAAATGGGAAAAAGTAAAACTTTTCTGCCAGCACTTGAGTCTAAACTTTTACCTTTTTTCAGAAGCTTCTTCACTTTGACGTAGTTCCCTTGCCTGACATACTCATGCAGCTCAGCTTCCAGGGAGTCACCTTTTATACTTCCAAGCTGGACTGGGCAGGGAATTGGAAGTGGGACATGAGCCATCTTCTTTCCACTACAGAACTAGGAAAAGGCAAAAAATGTCACAAAGCTACCAAAAACCAAAGCTCAAAGCACTTCTTTTTGCCTTCCAGACCTGTAGTATCTGATAGAATCAGCTGTCCTGGTTCTCTCCAGACACACCCCAAGCAACTTCTTAGGCTAACAGTGCCTCTGAGGGAAGGCTTGCCCCGAGACAAACCGAGGGGCTGTCAGCGGTCCCAAAGAAGGCAAGCATGTCCCAAAGGGTGCAAGGGGAGAGGTGACAAGGAGGGGATGGCACAAACACCCTTACAACCTATCAGGTGCGCAGACAGCTCTGACTAGCCAGAACAGGACAAATCCACCATTGCTCCTGGTGGGTGAGGTGTGCTCAAGTCTTGCACCTTTTGGCCGTTCTATCCCCCACGCCCGGTGACCCCTACGTCGGCCCCTGTTACAACCAGACCTCACCGGCCTCGGCCTTCGCGCTTCCCCAACGGCTCCCGCTCGCGCTCCCGCTCCCGCGCTGCACCTTGTGCCGCGCATGCGCAGTCATCACCTCCCTCCTCGCGCGCCGCGAGGGGCAGGTCCCTCCCGCGGGGGGGGCGGGGCCTGTCGCGGCCTAGAGCGGCGCGGCGGTGGCTGGGGCGGTGCTGGCGGCATGCAGCGGGACGTGGGCAGCCTGCCGCTGGCCCCCGCGCTGCGGGCTCGCCTCGTCGCCGTTGGCTTCCAGACGGCGCAGGAGCTGCTGGAGACCGGTCCCTGCGGACTGAGCAAAGGTACCGGCGCAGGGACGGGTTCCTCCCGCTGCCGGGTCCGTCCCGGCTGCGCTGGTCCCCATAGGCTGTTTACTCCGGTCGCGTCCCCAGTTCGACCAGGTCTCCCCCGGCAGCCCTTCCCTAAGCCTTCCCCTCCCGCGAAAGTTTCTGTAGTAGCTCGTTAGTGAGGACAGGCTTCGAGCAGGGCGCACATAGTTCAATGGTTGATAGATGTTCTGTGGCGTGGGCAAGTGAGGCTGAGCCCTGCTGGAGCGGCCGTTCCTCTGAGAAATGTCACTGGGACCTCAGGGGGAGCCTTGAGAAGTGGGCAAAGCAAATACCTGATGACATCACAGGTGCCTAAGCATAAAATAACCCAAGAAAAACTAAAACAAACAAGCAAACAAGAGCCAAACTGGTTTCTGAGACAAGATCATAGATGGAAATGGGGCACCCGAAAAGATGCCCCAGAGGGTTCCATCTCTCCATGCCCTTTCCCCAGCTCTAGATGCTTTAAGCAAAACAAACTTGTGTTTTCAGAAAGCTGCCTCTTTCAAGAAGTTCAGGTAAGATTTTCACAGGCATTGCAAGAAGTGTGTCATGATTTTGATTATTGCTAGTTTTATTATCCATGAGAAGATGTGGTAATAGTTTTGCCTTGAGGACCAAAGTGAAGTAGCTCGACCCTGGCATAGACACACTGTGATATTTGCAGGTATATCACCTCTGTTCCTTGGTCTGTATTTCACATCTAGAAATGATGTGTAAGGTCCCCAACCCCAGGAGTACCCTGAGAATTTGGAGCACAGTCAGTAGGTGTCACTCACTTATTAGCCTGAGACTGGACTCCTTCACAGGACATCATTTGCTTCAAATGACATTCACGTGGAGTAGCTCATTCAGAGCAGAACAGCTGAACTGCTCTGCCAGATCTCATCCACGTCTACCAACAGCAGTGTTGGTTTTTATTTGCGGGTAGCATACTGGCAGCTGAATTCTGAATGCAGGGCAGCATTGCTTTGAGTTCTGTTGAAAATCAGACCAAAATTAGCTCCAGAGCTGTATGTTGTTAAAAGATGAACGTTTGTGTGTGACACTGCAGAATGATCAGGTTCTCTCAAAGAAGTTGAACTATCTCTTAACACTTTAAATCACTGCTTATAAAAACAAGGTGGTGGTTCATGGTTTTGGCTCTTCTAGAAATTGGGATCTCCAAAGAAGAGGCACTGGAAACATTGCAAGTTGTGAGGCAGGAATGTCATGGGGACGCAGCAAGGACAACTGGGGGATCAGGCACCACCAGAAAGTGCACAGCACTGGAACTTCTGGAGGAAGAGCAAGCTCAGGGCTTCATCATCACCTTTTGCTCAGCACTAGACAATATTCTGGGAGGTGGTGTCCAGCTAAGGAAAATCACCGAGATCTGCGGAGCACCTGGCGTGGGGAAAACACAGCTCTGGTATTTTATTTGTAGATTACTTTTATGCAACTGAGAATCTCCTTTCTTGGTCTAGTTGCACTCTTTTCTTGTTGTCATGGCTTCAGTCTCCTACAGCACTGTAAATACAATCATGATAATGGCTGCACTGCAAACTGTTCCCTGTGTTCCTCAGCAGAATCGTTGCTTCAGGAGTGAGCTGGGAGGGGAGAGCTTTGTGATGTGAGGATTTCTCATTTTTTCTCTTTCTCGTGGCAGTATGCAGTTGGCAGTAGACGTTCAGATCCCCGAATGCTTTGGGGGTGTAGCAGGAGAAGCTGTGTTCATTGACACTGAAGGAAGTTTCATGGTAGACAGAGTAGTGGACATTGCCACTGCCTGTGTGCAGCACTGCCAGCTCATTGCTGAAGCTCACCAAGAAGAAGGTAAGTTGCTCAGTCCTTTCTTTCTGCCTAGGCTGGGGTCTGGCTGAAACAAGTGTCTTGTAGGCTGCAGCTTTACACTCAGAAGGTTTCAGCAGCAGTGCTGGCTTGAGGAGTTCTTGCTGCCAGGCTTTTATTCCCACCTGCATGTATTGTGCCCTGAACTGTGTCACTACGTGGAGCCATGCTGCTCTACTTTAAGAATCATTCTTTTTCTGTGATGATATGTGGGGAGTTAGGTATGGGTTTGTTTTGGCATTTGCTGATTTTAGCACTTTAGTGATCAAATTTACAGCAAAACCCAAACATGAATCTGTGAGACTTACACAGGGGCCTGAAGAACAGCTGAGGGAAGGGAAGAGGAATGGCAGAATCTTAAGGCAGTGTGGCTGCTGAAGCTCTATATTGTCAAATTGTGGCTGGAATTCAGCTTCTTCATAAGGTCAATATAGCCAAGTGGCATTTAATAAAGAGCTTTGTTCTATAAGTCATCAGTGTCTTGTGGATACTGACACAATTTCTATGTTACTTTTAGAGTACTTTATGCAGCAAACTTCTGCTTAAACAGAGGTTAAAGGACACCATATTAAATGGTCTGCTGCCTGTACTTTAAACAGTGGATGATGAATCATCACTGTTGTCCTCTGGTGGTGTTCTGGCTTGAAAATGATTTACTGGAAAAGTTCACTCTGCAGAAAGAAATTTTTCATTTTTGGAGCACTCCCTTGGAGGCTCCAGTGTATCTGTGTGCAAATGCTGGGATAGCATCTGCTCACCACCACCTTGACTTTCAAACCAGATGGAAGGTATGTTTCCCACACTCTTTACCTTGACTGTTCCTGGGGGTTTTGCTGTTGCTATATGTGGAAAGCATAGTTTGGTAGAATGATGAAAGTAGCACTATGCTAGTACACACTTCTGACTCATTTACTCATCTATTTGTTTGTTCTCAGATCATCTGAAAGCTATGGAGAGTTTCTCTCTTGAAAGTGTCCTTTCTCACATATATTACTTCCGTTGCCACGACTACGTAGAGCTTCTGGCACAGGTCTACCTCCTCCCAGACTTTCTTTCAGAGCATTCAAAGGTAAGAGTTATTGCAGACTTACCAGGAGATACTACTCTTCTTCACACTAAAGATTTTCCAGGGATATTAATCTGTTACAGTAACATGAATAGCACCTTGGTGCCTCATCAGATTGGTTGATGCAAATCCTGTTTGCTTCATCATTCCCATCCCAGTTACTCTTGAGAGGATTTTGCTACCACTGCTGCCATCATCTTGAACCTCCACTTGGAGTTGAAGATGCTGGATCTGTCTTGCCAAGTGTTGTTATGTTCCTGTAAGCAGAGTACTTTTGTGTAAAGAGAGTCTCTGAGCTAGGCATGTGTGTGGTGACCATGATGCAGGGGCATTGGAGGGGCTTAGTGTCATTTTTTTTTTTTTCCCAGAGGATCAGAAGTATCCTGCAGCATCTTGGCATCCAGAAAGTCTCTCTTCTTCTTTCTAGTACATCTTCTGTTGCTACAAGCAACCAGAGCCTGCAGCTTGACTCTTGGGTGGACTGCAGCCAAGAAGTTCCTTAGTACCTAGTGTCTTGTGAAGTGCTATTGTAAGGCAGATTTTCACCTCCTCCCTTCCAGATTTCTAGATTCTGCACAGCAGATCCCTCCCTAATGGGATTTGGGGAAGGTGACTTGTTCCTCATTGTAACAGCACAAATCAGTGTTGTTTAGCTAGGTTGTCTTTTGCATATCATTTCCATTTCTGGAAGCTGTTCTTGAAAGCACAGATGGGAGTCTTACTTTTGCTTAGTGTAGTCTGGTATCTCCCTTTCTCTGCCAGGTACTAACGGTGCCCTGTTGTGTTTGCTCTTGTGGAAAGTACATGGCTTCATTAGCACAGTTACACTGGGCTGCAGCTCTCTGGTACCATCTGTGCTGATTATCTGTGCTTGGCCCGAAGCCTGAAATACTGAAGGTTGCAGGAGAACTGCAAGACCTGGTGATTCCTGGGCCAGGCTATAAGTGACTGGACAGATTGCTCATTGCAGTCCAGATCTCATTAAAATTAGTCTGATCCCCCCTGTGGGGACCTGGAGCTGAGACTGGGACCATGGGAAACTGTCAGGCTTTAGGGGGGGTTTGAGAGAGACATAGTTGTAGAGAATGTCGTTTGGAAATACGAATGAGTTTGAGATCTTGTTAATGATATGAGAAAGACTACACTAGAAAATATTCTTGTTACAATAAACTTAATTCTTCAAGGGCTAGCAGAAACAAACTGGCATGGAGAAGGCAAGTCTCTCTCTTTCTGTGGCCTACTTTTGAGTACTTTAAGTCTGCTTGTTTGGTATTTGATAACAAGTGCAAGTGGGAGAAAATAAATTAAATTGCATCCTACCTAGACATATTATTCTGCTAGGCAAGTTATGTAATGATGTATACATTCCTTTCTAGTGTGAGTCATGTTTATACTGTTAAACTGATTGCTCTTCAAGTCAGAAAATTATGTAAGAGGAAGATCTACAGGCTGAAAGAAAAGAATTTGCAGGAAGGAGGAAAAGTGAGGAAAGAGAAGAAAATCTTCTTTTAATTCTAACTACTTAATAATCTTTTACAAATTGAGATTGTTTTTCATTCAGAGGCCCTGGGCCATTTCACTGAGTGATGTTTGCTGCAGGTTTGTGTGTTCTAGTCACAAAGAAACTTCCCAGTGATGCCTTAAATCAATAATTCACTTTTCTTGCATTGTTTCAAATTTGTTATCTTGTGCATTAATGCAAGAACTTGTAGATACCTAGGATCTGAGTGACATCTGAACATGCAGATGCTGTAAGATGATCTTCTGTGTTTCAGACAAACTTGGGTCATCAAAACAGCTACAACAAATGCAGTAAAAATAAATCAGAATCCCAAAGTAATGTTTATACAGTGTTCTTGAGGGCAGTGAGCCAGCAGCAGCATTGTGCTCTACCTTCAGCTCATGATTGCTACAGAAGACATAATTCAGCAAAGCAAACATCTTCTGGCAAGATAGATGCTCAGCTCCACCACACAGTGTCTGGAATATCTTAAAGCATCTGTTAAAATCCATGTTTCTGAGCTAGATCACTGATGTAAGCCTGAGAATCAGATGAGTTGTCTTAACAGTGACTACAGACAGCATGTATTCTAATTTTGGTTTGGATTTCATTTTCGAGGGAGAAGGTGAAATAAATTAGGGTTCATGGAGAGTTGATTGAAGTACAATTCTGATGTTTAATGATTTTTTTTTTCCTCCAGCTTCTCCTCTGCAAGGCTTTCAGCCCAGCTGTTTTATTTTGCATGCTGTACCAGGTGCTACAGAGATAAGTCAGCTAACTGTAAATGAGGGAGATCTGAAACTGGGAACAGTCAAAAGGACAGCTCTGTGCTGCATTAACTAATGGGGGAGCTTAGTGCAGCTCTTTAAGCTAGTGCAGCTATGGTCTGAGCTTGTGTCTGTGCATAATGCAGCACTGCACTAGTGTGTGGGGACCTTGAAGCTCTCCACCCTGTGCTCTCCTGTAGTGTTCTGTTTCCAATATGCAGACACCGACAATAAGTGTTATGCTCTCTTGCATATCTGAATAGGAGATAAAAGACTGCCATCACCTTGTATAAAACATTCCAGTGCACTTAAAAAGAGGCCTTACTGCTCTGTGTCATTTGCTTTGGATAGCAATGGTAGTTTCTGCTTTTCCTTTCCATTCAGGTCCGGCTGGTGGTGGTTGATGGAATTGCATTTCCTTTTCGCCATGACTTCGAGGACCTCTCCCTTCGAACCAGGCTTTTGAACGGCCTGGCACAACAGCTGATCATCATTGCCAACGACCACAAAGCTGCAGTAAGTCTGGGGCAGGCTTGAATCACAAAAGATGTGACTTTGGTGCAAAGGATTAAGCAAATATGATCTGTGGTTATCTGCAAATAGCAAAATCACAGAATCACAGAAAGTTAGGGGTTGGAAGGGACCTCCAGAGATCATTGAGTCTGACCCCCCTGCCAAAGCAGGATCACCCAAGGCAGGTCACACAGGAATGCATCCAGATGGGTCATGAAAGTCTCCAGAGAAGGAGACTCCACAACCTCTCTGGGCAGCTTGCTCCAGGGCTCCATCCACCTCATGTTGAGGTGGAATCTCCTGTGTTCCAGGTTGTACTCATTGTTCCTTGTCCTATCACTGGGTGCCACCTGGCACCTTCATTTTGACACCCACACCTCAGATATTCATAGACATTGGGAAGATCTCCCTCTCAGCCTTCTCCTCTTCAGAATAAACAGTGCCAGGGCTCTCAGTCTTTCTTCATAGATGGTGAAATCCATTATCCATCCTTGTAGCTTTCTGTTGGACTCTCTCCAGCAGATCCCTGTCTTGAATTAGGTTCCAAAACTGGCCACAATATTCCAGGGGTCTTACCAGAGCAGAGTAGAGGGGGAGGAGAGCCTCTCTAGTCCTGCAGAAATGCCCTCTGCATTCCTGTTTGCAGCGTTGCTTAGATGGATCACACAGGTGGAAAATGCCCAGTCTGGCTAAACCAAATAAGATTTGCATTCAGAGCACCCTGGGGATTCTCATAAAATGGTAGCATTTGTCTTGCTGGTTCACATCAGCTTTTTTCATGATGTGCTTGGACAAAGAATGCTCCTTTGGTGACTTCTACCTACAAAGCTCACTCAGTTAAAATGCAACAGAGTATTTAGCGGTTCCGACGTAGCTTTCCACCCTTCCTTTTAAAATGAAGTACTGCCTTAGTGGAGGAAAACCACTTTATCTGCTGGTTTGGCTGGCTCTTCTGGCATCCATGGAAACCCACAGCTTCCTCCCCGGGCATTGTTTCTACGTCATTTGCGCCAGCATGGAGGCAGTAGATCCGCGGCTGCGTAGCCAGCAGATGGCACTCAGAAGCTGCATCTGTTCCAGAAGTCGTTTTGGCAAAGTCTTCTGCAGCAGGAAACCTTTGCTGAGGGACGAGAGCTTAGCCAGCCTCAAAATGGTGCTTGTGCCTGTGTTTCCAGGTGACTTGCAGCCTTGTCACCTGCCACTCTCTGGCACAATTGGCTTTTGTTCCCCACCGCTAAAAATAAGTCTCTGCTCCTGGTTCCGCTGATAGCTGCAGGAAGGGAAGGAGCAGAGAGCCTGGCCTGGGCGATTGGGCTGGCTGCTGTGAGCCTGCCCTCTCTGCTGCCCTGACGTGCATTACCAAGCTTCTTCCTGCTGGCCTGGGCACCAAGGGAGATGAATGTGCTGTGAGTGCCTGGTTTGCACAGGCTCCAGTTTACTGAGTGCTTTCACTTACAAACTGTGTACTCGGTGACCTTGAACAGGAGCAGCTGTCATTGTACAGTCTTTCTTTGGTCAAGGGAAACATGCATAGCTCAGTGCTATTGACAAGCAGTTTAGTACAGATGCTTGCTAAATAAACACTGAGCTTCAGAAATGATTTAGCTCAGAGTAGCCCTCTTTGAGTTAGTTCCTTGCAGCTCACAGGTAGGCTAAACTCAGCTTGCATGCTCTGCTCTGGTGGGACCCCACCTGGAGTACTGCAGCCAGTCCTGGAGCCTCTATTACAAGAGGGATGTAGACATGCTGGAGCATGTCCAGAGAAGGGCCAGGAGGATGCTCAGAGGGCTGGAGCTGCTCTGCTGTAAGGACAGACTGAAAGAGTTGGGGCTGTTCAGGCTGGAGAAGAGGAGGCTCTGAGGTGACCTTATTGTGGCATTCCAGTATCTGAAGGAGGCCTACAAAAATGCTGGGGAGGGACTTTTTATGCTCTCAGGTAGTGAAAGGACTGGGGGGAATGGAACAAAGCTGGAGATGGGGAGATTCAGACTGGAGACAAGGAAGAAGTTCTTCACCATGAGAGTGGTGAGAACCTGGAATGGGTTGCCCAGGGAGGTGGTTGAGGCTCCATCCCTGGAGGTGTTTAAGGCCAGGCTGGATGAGGCTCTGGACAGCCTGATCTAGGGTAGGGTGTCCCTGCCCATGGCAAGGTGGTTGGAACTGGATGATCCTTGTGGTCCCTTCCAACCCTGACTGATTGTATGATTCTATGCTGGAGACTGCTTGTTGGGCAGCAAAGCTGGGCAGGCTGAGTGCTCTGAGATGATAGGAAGGAAGTCCCTTCAGTTTCTAAAGCTGAACTTGGTGGGTTGAGCTAGGATGCCCAGACCAGCCCTTCTCCAGCAGTGAGATGGAAAGCCTGTGTGAGGCTGTTCCCATCCAGAGAGGATGAGTTACTTCTCTCAGATATGCAACATGTGTCTTGGGGCTTTCAGCTCTGTAAATGTTTCGGCGTGCACTCAGTGGAGCTGCTCGCTCTAGCGCACTTCCCCAACCGCTTAAGCAAGAATCTGTCAAACAATGAAACCCCTCAGGGTTTAAGATAGGTACAAATTTTTATTTTTCATTTTTAATGAACTTTGAAATTAATATTCCTGGCTCTTTTCTGTCTCACCCCCCCCCACTTCTACCAGGGATCTAACCTAGACTGTCTGTGAACCTCCTACGAGTGATTCGTGCTGCGAAAACACTCCCCCGCTCTGTCTGTTCACTTTCATTCTGCTTTGTGTTGTAGCCACTTGCGCATTTTTAGACTCCAAGGTGCAGAAATTCTGTTCATCACTGGGCTGTTGCATGTTTAGAGCAGCACCACCAAGTTCATTTGTGCCACAGTGACTGAAATCTATCTCTGTAGAGAGGGCTAGCACAAGTCACGTGCATCTCAGTACAGCTCCAAACAGCATTTAGAAGAAATGTGCTGCAGTGTACAAGCTGTGTAGGGTTTGCATTCATTGGGAAAGGAGAAATTTAGGTTTCTTTCAAGTCTTGAATGAAAGAAACCTACCTTCTATGCAAATTGAAAATATGGTTTGTAGGATTCTCTTATTTTGGCTGTTGAGGAAAGCTGAGGCACCTTTGCAGTTTCTTCTTGTCAACATAAAAGCTTTGTTAGAGTTGGCAAGGGTTTTGCCTGAGCAGCATGAGAAAAGCTATTTTCCCACCAGAACGCTTCTTTTCTTGTCTTTTTGGGTTTGTTTTTTGTTTTCTAGGTAGTTCTGACAAACCAAATGACAACAAGGATTGGACAAAGCCAGTCCACACTGGTTCCTGCTTTAGGTAGGTGTTTAGCTTATGAGCTGCAAACTGGGTTAATCTTCACACATGAGACTTCCTTTCCTTTGGCAGTGTGTACAAAGGAAATGAGATTGCTGACTTCTTGCACCCTAGCAGAATCCATGGTGAAACTACTTGAGCCATGTAGAACTGCTGGCATTCCTCTAGTGGGAATGTGGTGATGAACAGGTTAAATCACTAACAGAAGAACACAACTTGATGGTTGCACACCTCAGTTTCCTAAATTCCCTGGGAATCATTCAGTGCCTGTCCAAAGCAGTTGAAACTGTTTATTTTGCCATTACATGTGAGCACATTCCAGGAATTCCTTGCAAAGGCTTGCCATGTTTACTGCACAACTGGAACCCTCTGCAGTGATAGTGTTGAGGGGAGGTCTAGGTGGGATCCTCAGCTACAGCCAACCCATAGTGAGTTTAGGTATATGGAGTCATAGAATCATAGAATGGTAAGGTTGGAAGGGACCTCAAGGATCATCCAGTTCCAGCCCCCTGCCATAGGCAGGGACACCTCCCCCTACAACAGGTCACTCAAGGCCTCATCCAACCTGGCCTTCAACACCTCCAGGGAGGGAGCAGCCACAACCTCCCTGGGCAACCTGTGCCAGTGTCTCTCCACCCTCATTGTTTCAGGCTGCTCTATTTTGCCCTGACAGGAGCAGGGTACCTCTATAGACTCTTCTGCTGTGGTCATAGGGGAAAAGAGAATGTTTCTTCTGAAGCAGAGATCTTGACAAATGAAGAAGAATCTCAGCGTTTAAATTTTATTTCAGCATGTAACTTTGTATTATTTTGTGGTGCCCTTAAAGGGCACAGCTTGCCTGTCCACAGCTTCAGTTTCTGTGAACTAAATAATAATTATGCTCTGGAGGGGAGGGAGAAGAAGGGGACAGTACAAAGGCAAATATGTCCTCCAGAGTCTGTACAGGCAGTGAAGCATTTAGCACAGATGTGAGATAAACCCAACAAACAGAGACCATCTCCTTTGAGAATGTGAAGAATGTGGAATTTTGAGTTGTGTGTGCAGATAAAGGCCCAGCTTCCAGTATCTGACCCTTTCTGTCACATCTGCCTCTTGCTTTCTGATGTATTCTTTTTTTTGGCAGCCTTTCTGGCTACAAACTCAATTAAAGCTAATAGATTTGTTCTGGTTTTCAATAGCCAGCCTTGTTGGAAAGCTGCTGTGTTTATTAAGTCTCAGGGACAGTAAATGATGTGAAGACATTCAGAGTAGGTTGTAATTCACAGATACTGTGTATTGCCTTGCACATCTTTTCTTCCACAAACATTTCATTTGACCATGAACTGATTGTGACTCTCACCAGACTGTGTAGCCACATGGGATTGTTAAAGTGAGTAGTCGTGTGTGGTGCTCTTGCAAAAGGGAAACTTTGTGCCAGTTGGCACCGCATAGCTAAGCTGAGAGATACTCCCCTCATCCTAAACAGCAATATCTCAAGTTGAGCATTTCAGAGTGGTACAAAGCTGTTCTCATTTCAATGTGAATTTATTCCACAGGCTCAGTGCAACTATTGAGCTGGTGGATTACAAGGTGATTTTTATGACCCACTCTGAAGGGATGTTATTTCAACAGTCTCACCATAAAGGCTAAAGAACCTCCTGCTCCTTCAGGGTTGGATGTAGCCAAAGGAGCTATTGAGGGAGGGGATCATCAGGAAAACCCAAGTCAAATCTTGTTGCCTCCCCTAAATAGTTATTTTTTTCCCCACTGATTAGTAAGCCTTAGAAACAGCCTTTTCTAAGATTTCACAAGAGCAGTATCTAAACTTTTATTCAGCTTCCTAGCAGAAGGGAAGTTCTTAATTATGGAGGGTGGGGGCAGCACAGATGCTGGAAGGTATTATGTCAAGAGCTTTATGAAGGGGACAGCTTACTTTCCCACCAGTGATAACTAAGCTGGGTGTTCCTAGACATTTCTACTGGATATATTTAGAAAGGAGGTCAAATATTAATCTACAGTCAGTTTAACTCAGAAATACCTCATTTTACAGTCACATTTTTCTCTCATATTTGATATGGTTGGAAACATTCTGGTAGAGAATTTGTAGCCATTGTAAAAATGTGTTTTGATCTCTGACTGTGGAGCGTATCTGATAGCCAAAGCCTTTAATCTTAACTTAGATATAGTGGAGCAAAGTCTGGCAAGATGCCTGGAGGGTCTAGGTCTTCGTTACAGTGGGAACACTTTTTTCTTTTTCCTTCTCTGAGCTATAATGAATGCCAGAGTACATGAGGCATGTGGGGCTGGTGACATGATGGAGACCCCCAAGTGAATCAGAAGAGAGGGCTGTACGCAGGTGAATCAGGGAGGCTTGCAGCACTTAACTGTTTTAAAATGCAATCCATCTTTGGGCTACTGAGTGTCTCCTGGGATAAAGAGAGGAAAACACCCAGTGAAACTATCTATAAACTGACTGAGCTTGTGCTCAGGTGAGAACTGAAGCAGTAGGATTGTTTCCCCTGCTGTAGGCTAACAATCCAAACTCCCTTCTCTCTTTCCACCACCCCTTGCTTTTGGTTGTGTTCTTTTGCGTTTTGCTGTCAGAAGCAGAAGACTGCTTCAGGGGTCCTTAATACTTTAATAATCATTGACTTTCTCCCAAAGCTTGTATCCCAGAGGGAGTGATGTTTGCTCATAATTATGCCTGAGAGACAGAATATTGCAGTTTTGAAGTAGGATTTAGACATACTTACTAGACTTCTTCAGTAGTAATTAGAAAAATCTTTGCTTCACGCTGCCTGTTTTCAAGGCTTGCCCTTTATTAGGTCTGTGAAAAATCCTTCTACAGCTATGGAAGTACCAGATGCAGGTGTCTGTAAAAGACACTTGAGTGCAGGGGTTATTCTTTGCCTCACTGTATTTGATGAGCTAGTTGTGAGATCCTCACAGATGTGACAGGGATGGGATTCATTACTGCAAGCAAGGTGGATCTGTTTTAGTCCCGGGGGGCTGTTTTGGAAGACTGGCCTCATGTCAGTGCAGTTTACTGCTGCTGCTACAGGAGATAAATAAAATGTCTTGTTTGTGTCTCCCAGGAGAAAGCTGGGGACATGCTGCTACTGTCCGGTTAATCTTTCACTGGGACAACAGTCAGAGGTAAGTGCAAATGCAGACCAGTAAGGTCCACAGTAATAGTGACACGTGTGACACCTGGGCATCTTTTTCAGAGTGGCCTTGCCAGCCAAGCAGGGATTTGTATTTGATTTCTACCCTTGGTCTGCCACATCCCAGGCTACTGAAGCTCAAGAAGAGCTTTCTAGTTGAGCTTAAGCTAGTGTGGGCTGAGCTGTTGTGCTCCTCCTCCTCCCCACGGTCAGCTTGCTGCAGTGCTGTCCTTTCTTCCTGACAGGATGCCATGGCTCATCTAATGGCAGCTGCTCAGACTCAAGAATTCAGGATCTGGTGACTAAGTAGGCAGGTTTTTTGTTATCTCTATTTTCTAAGCAGAAAGTAGAATTTCTTTGCTTCAGTCTCTTTTGCCTTAATCTGTACAATGCCAAAAAAAGCCCTGGGAAGGCTTTTCTACCTAGACAGTGATTCTCAAGAGGACAGACCATAGGCCTTACTGACCCCTAAGCTCTGTGGCAGCCGTTGGACCCTTCTGCTTTTGAAGGCAGCAGAATGGTTTTCCAAAACTGGACACCTGTACAGATAGCAAGTTAGAGTGGCTGAAGAGGTAGAGAGCTGTTTTTGCTCTCAAGGCAAAGCAAGGCATAGCTGCCACAACACCTAGGGAGCGTGGTCTTGGGAGACCAAAAGAGTGAGGATGACCCTCCTGAAAACAGTATGGAGTTCTGTCTGTTGCAGCCAGACCTCTTCTGTTTCCTGGGTCACTATTGCAAGCTCACTTCTCTTTTCTGGTCTTTTCTACAGTATCACAATGCAGCAACTTGAGATTAAGAAGCCTTGCTTCAATTCCCTAATCTTCTGCAAACAGCTAAGAAAAATGTGACTGGAATGTGGCTGGGCATAGTTTTGCCTGCTAAACTTGAAAGAAAAATGCAGTGATACTTACTTGGGGAGTTTTTTAAATTCTAAGTTTGAAGGCAAGGCAGAATGATTATGGCAAGCTGTTTAATTTGGAATTAAATTAACATCACTGATTAGCTAACAGCTTTTATAAGACAGAAGTTGCATCAACATAATGATTGCAGAGTGAACAAAAGTTAATTTTATATATCAAAAGTAAAGAGCTTTTTTCTTCTGCACCACAGCTAGGAAGGCTGGGGATAGAGGTTCCAGAAAGGAAGCCAAAGAGAGGCAAAGAGGTTTTCTTTACTGTTCTAAATATGCAGCTAATATGGAGCAGGGCCTGCAGAAGCACAGCAGTTCCAGTTGTTCAGTTGTTTTTCTTTAAAAAGCAGAAGTGGTTGATTCTGTTGCATTTTCACACAGGCTCCCTAGACCTGATGATCCATCCTGGGTTTGTTGGGTTGGCATTAGGTTACTGAGGCACAGAGATTTGAGAATCCATTTGACTCTTTTTTTTTTTTTTTTTTTTTTCCTTAAATTTGTCTTTGGCCCNTTCTCTTTTTCTCTTTTTTTTTTTTTTTTTTTTGCCTTAAATTGTGCTTTGGCCAAATATGATACCTGTCTCTTCTACTACTGAAAATGTCAGGGCTTAATTATAAGGGTTCTGACTGCTGTGAGGAAGGATCCTGTTGAGTCAGAGGCACAGAGAAGAGCTCTAGCTGAGTGCTTGTAAAAGCATGGCTTCTGCAGCTTCAGATTTAGGCTATTCTGTAAAGTATAAACCCACCACTTAAATGTTCTGAGGAATTCCCTGTGTAGCTAATATGAAGTGGCAGTGTTCCTCAGGCTGTAATTACGTGCTCTCTAATAGAATGGCACCTCAGGGAGTCAAAAAAGCCCCAAAAATAATTAACAGGATCTTCAGCAGGGTGTCTTGATACAGAGAGCAGAACACTTTCTGTGTTGGCTTTATGTAAGTGTTGGTTTTGGGGAGGTGGGCATGGTGCTAGCTAGCAGCTGTGGGACTGGTTTAACTCCCTTGCTTTTGAGCTGCTTGGCAACCTCCTGTCCCTATTGTGCAAGTATCTGTGGGGCTAGGTGCTGCATAAGCACAAATCATGCTGCATTGCCTAGAGTCTAAATGCACAAAATCAAGGAACTGTTAGAGGAGAAATACAAGGGAAATGATTTTCTCAAGGTGATGCTGTGTGTCAGTGGCAAGGTCAGGCTCAGAAATAGAACATCTTATTCTCTTTCTCCATCCTCTAGGTTATATTGACAGGCTTGTGGAATCTAGAAAAATCTTCCCTAGAAGCATTTGAATTCTTGGGGACACTGAACCATAGAATCATTTCAGTTGGAAAAGACCTCTAAGATCATTGAGTCCAACCATCTCTCAAATGATTGCTTAATGGAGTAGGAGAGAGTTGTGCTGCAAACCTTTTTTGTTTGCATTTTAAAAGAGTGACATTTGGAATTCATTAATAATGAATATTGATTCCAAAATGTGATCAAATACTGTGATGAAACAAGACTAATGTTCCCTTTTTTTTTTTAGTAGGTCTGCATTGTACTGCAGCTGGGAGGCCATGGAGGGATGGGAATTTGGCATGCATAGTTTGAATGACCTATATGAAAATACCTAAGAATTCCACTGGTCACTTACCCCATGACCATGGAAAATCTGGGTCTGGTCATTTGGTTACTTGGAATGTTTATTACTGTATCCACTAATAATTATTTGGGTTTTGTTTCCAGGTTGGCAACCTTGTACAAATCACCAAGTCAGAAGGAGTCAACCATACCCTATCACATCACAGTTAGTATCTCTTTTGGGATGGAGGTACAGAGATGGGGCAGAGTTGTCTGAGAAACTCCTTTGCAGCTAACAGACAAACCTGAGAAGGATGTTTGCTTTCTCAGTGTTGCCTTTCAGTTGCCTTCTGAAGGCCACCAGCAGTACTGGGATGTCTCCAGGTTTCTGAATGTTTTGCACCTTCTCTCCTTAGCAAAGTGACCCAGCATCTTAGTCCTCTTCCAGTGAAACATTTTGATTTCCAGATCAGGCAGCCTGTCCCCATCTGTTCTTGTACTGCTACTGCTTATTTTATCTGCCCTTGATCTTAACTTTTGGCCCAAGTGCAATTACAGAGAGCCATCAGGCACTCTCTGAGCCTTCATTCTGGGAGACTTGAGCAAGCCAAGCTGTTTTCTCCCTTGTCAGGTAGGTTATTGTGTCCCAAGTGGCTCTTCTCTGCATCTGTTCCAGTTATCCTTTCAGGACAAGGGTCACCAGAATCATACATGGTATTCCAGTACAAGTACACCAGTGCTTTGTGCCATACCTCCTTCCACATCTCTGCTTGAAGTGCATTGCCTGATACAGCCCAGCTGTATTGATCTCTTTCAGAGCTCCAGCCTATCACTGCCACTCTGGCCAGCCAATACATACACATTTTTCTCTTCTGTCACCATCATTTGAGGAGCTTCCAGCTTATGGCCTGGCATCCTTATTCATCCCTAGTTAAACCCTGTGATTATTTTCTTTTGTGGAGTGCTTAGATACATATTAATGAGAATACATACTGCCTAAGCTCTATTTAGGATCAAACCCTCCCAGCATTTGACTCTTAGATCTCAAAATGTCAGATACATAGGTACATGCCATAACTATTTGCTGTGTGTCCTCATGGAAACAGGTTGCCATAGCATTTCCTGCAGATTTTAATGCTGCCATGAGATCTTCAGAGTGGTGAACAAAAATCAGATTTCTGGGGCTTTTTTCAGTCCTGAGTGTATTCACCTGGACAGAAGAAATGTTGCAGATACACACACACACACACACATACACACATATATGTACTCCTAGTGTTGTAAGGACTGGAAGGGTAAGTGGGACTGCATCCCAAGGCTGTTTGCATCATGTGATGTGAGCATGCAGCCCTTTCTCTCCAGCTGACAAACAGATGGATTTTATCCTGGACAATTTAATTGCTTTTCCTTTCAGTTTTGTATGCATTATAAACCAGCTATGCTGTCATCCATATGAATTCACACAATCTTGAAGTACAGTTCAGAATGCATCCTAATCAAAGCTTGGTTAGAACATTAAGATTATCCCTGTGGTTTTTTTCTTTCTCTTAATCCTTTTGAGCTGCTCCAGCAGACAGATTCTTTAAGTGAAAAATGTATTTTCCCTGTTTCTTTCATGAAATTCAGGTCTGATGGTAACAGTCTGCTGTTATCATTTCTCATTCCCATCTCCACAGTTAAATTGAAAGCTGTAAATACACGTTGGATGTTTCCAAATCTGATCTAGCACATCTATGTATAACCAGCATTTAAAAAAAAAAAAA
>VWYK01019286.1:392-13074 GCA_013399775.1 Semnornis frantzii | reverse complement strand
TCTATGATTTTATGATTATTTGAAGCATGACTATTTGGCTTGCATCTCTCTTGTCCTGGTGTGAAATGGGATCCGAGTGCATTGTGGTGTTCTGTTGTGCATATCCTCTGGAGATGCTGTCCTCTGCTATGAAACTGTGGGCAACTGCCCAATGTTTTCCCTGGTTACTGCTGTATGGTTGCAGGAGGGGTGGTAAGTGCGAGGACACAGCTATATTCTGAAGAAAGGGCTGTCTGAATAAGCACTGTAAGCAGGCAACTGTAAACAGGTGTACTTCTCTAGTGAAAACACTGACTGCAGGCACTTCCCTGTCAACCTAGCAAAAGCTGGCTTTGCGGTTGATGTGGTTACTTCTCCTGCCAAGCCTTCTCCCAGTTCAGCTGCAAGGTCCTATGCAGTTGAGCATGCTGCCTAGATGCCTCGCTGCTGCTGAGTCTTCCACCTTTCAAAATGTGGGAAGTACTCCCTTTTGTCCTCTATGGGGCATGAGCACAGGAAGGCCCTGTGAACATCCTTATGGAAGGCAGACATCAGCAGGCAGCACACCAGCGTGATTACCACTAGATGGCTGGACGTCTTTTTTGTCCAGCTCCTGGTTTTGTTCCCTGCTCAGAGTGACTTAGAGCAGCTGAACAATGAACTCCTTGTAAGCTCTCTGCCCATTTCCTTTACAGCTTACCATTTTTCAACAGCTGATGCTTTTACCAAATTTCTAATGAAGAATTAAAACCTGTCAAACATTGAAAGAGCTTGTGCCTAAATTTAAAGGGATAAGAGGTTTTGCAAAAAAAAGCAAAAAAACCCCCAACAAACCAAAAATCTTCCACTCTCCTCTTTTCATTACATTACATATGTAATACAACTTCCATAAAGTCTTTGATTTAATAGATTTATGTGTAAGTGTGACACATTTCAGAGTCCATCACTCAGACTGGGACATAGCATAATAAAGTCCTAAGAAGTTGTGACATAGCAGCCACATATTTACGTCTCGTGAATTCGGTAATGTAAAATGTCTAAAACTTCAGACGGTGACATGTATGTCACACTTATGTCACTGTGATTTGGGGAAGAAATGTTTGCCTTGAGCAAAATTAGCTTTCCTTTAATCACAGAATCCACCAGGTTCAACAGGATCATCAAGTCCAACGTATCGCCAATGTTAATCAGCTAAGCCATGGCACCAAGTGTCACACACAGTCTCTTTTTAAGCGTCTCCAGGGATGGTGACCCCACCACCTCCCTGGGCAGCCCATTCCAATGCCAATCACTCTTGCTGTGAATAACTTCTTCCTAACATCCAACCTAAACCTGCCCTGGCACAGCTTGAGGCTGTGTCCTCTTGTTTTGTCACTGGGTACATGGGAGAAGAGACCAACCCCACCTGGCCACAACCTCCATTCAGGTAGTTGTAGAGAGCAATTAGGTCTCCCCTGAGCCTTGTCTTCACCAGGCTAAACAAATCCAACTTTTAAGAAAAAGTATTTTGCTCAAGGTCAGTCTCTTCAGAAAGGTTAATACTTGTGGTGAAAAAAAGTCAGCTTTCCTGAGGACTGCAGGAGCAAGGAGGCCTACTTCAAAAGACATATTTCTTCTGCCCAAAAGTAAACAGAAGCAGCAAAGTATGCTTCTGTTTCTTGAAGATAACACTTTTTTTCCCCCCTTATCAGCCTCTTCAGTTTTAGATCCCTTATTTATATATTTACTAGGTCCACATTGTGTGCTTTTAGATAGATTTGTATTCTTAGGTTCAAAACAACGGAATGGTACATATTTAAATGGAAATAGCTGTTGTGCTGTCATAACATGAGCATTTTGTGCTTGCCATGTGCAGGAACAAGGAGGAGACACATAATACATAGCGTAAAATATCAAACCTGGAAATCTCAGGTCACTTTGCTTTGTGAGGGGCTGAAAATATGTGAAGATGTGCTTAAACATGGTGATAAATGAAATAGTAAGATGGAGATTAATCTAGAATAGGTCTACGGTGGGATTTATTTTCCAAATATTGTCTCTGGTATCAGTTACTCACAGTTCAATTTTCTTAAAGCTCTGTGACAGACAAGCAAAATAAAAAGCTGATGGTATAATAAGTAGACAATGAGCAGGAAATGAAAACAAGCTCTATCCATCCAAACTGACTGAGGAACATAGGTACTGAATCATATAACAAATGACAAGCCTCTGAAAAAAAAATCTTCAAAAGTAATTGTTCAGCCCAGTAAGAGTATTAGTGGTTACTCTGCTCTCACCTGCAGGAAGGTTTCTGGTTTTGTTAATGGAACAGGAGAGTAAGAAAGGCTTGGAGACTTCCACTTACTGGATTTGCAAACAAGTAAATTGTGTGTTTTTCTGGAAGTACCTTCTTTTTTAAAAGTGCGTGAAGGTTATTTATGTGCAGGTTATTTATAAAGTGTAACCTCACCCTTGGGAAGTAGTCCAGAAACAAAGTCTGGACTCAGTTTTCTTACTCTTTGAACTCTTCAAAATACTGGAGTTCCCGAGTAAGTTGAAGAATCCTGTAGCTGGCTTGAGTTATTTTCTGCTACTTGATCCTGTCACAAATGGCATGCTCTTGCTGAGCACAGGGCTATCTACCAAAGATGTACATTACCACAGGCATTGTGTATTCCTCCCATGACACTAGAGGAAGTAAAAATGCCAAACAATAGAGCATGGTTTTGTAATGACTCCTGCACTGCTATTTTATGCCTTTTGGGAATGTTTTAAAATAATTATTTACCTTGGTTCTATGTGAGGCTACTGATACAAAGTATACAGAATATTGCTGTGAAATACCTGTGAACTGGTGCTATTAAGTGTTATACTTTCTGTGGCAGCTGTCTTTATGTAACATCTGAGAAACGTGTCAATACCAAAGGTAAAGGAAACTCTGGTACCTTTATACGGCAACTGTTGTCCAATGTGAACAGAGAAGGTGTGTATGAAGAACCAGATACGAAGGTGTAAGGAAACTAGGTTTAACATGAGTTGCCTTCCCTTGGGATTACAGCTCCCTTGCAGAACTCCTGTACAGTGCTAATAAAGTGTTAGAGGCCCTGAGCACACTCTGTTGTGTACCCTAGCAGACAGGAGACACTCAATTCACAGCAAAGATGACAGCCCTTTTAAAAGCCACTGCTGGGGGGTGAATTCTTGACCAGCCTGACCAAATGTCTACTCCAATGCCTTCTAGCTCAAGTACTGCCCATAGCCATGGCTGAAAGCTTTTCTAAAAGCTGGGCTCTTAAGAGTAATTGGTTTGCTAGCCTCCCCACCCACCACTCCAACTGCAACTTGCATTTGAAGCCCACAGCAACTAGATTTGCAGTCCTGTGCTCTCATGCGACCTCCTGCTTCCACTCCATGACCTTCTGATAGATCTACAGATTTCTCTAGAAAACGGATGCCAGATTCATGCCTGAGGGGTTGTTTGTGTGGACAACTCTGATCCAGGCTCCCAGCAAAAAAAAAAAAACCAAAACCAAAAAAATGCACAGGAAGAGGGATAGGGGAAGCATGGGTGGCTTAGGGCTGAGTAAAGGAAACCCTCAAAGGGAAACATACTCCAAAAGTACTTAAAATGGTAGATTTGCAGATAGTCTCACCACCCTTAAAAACATTCAGAGAAAACCCTCATTCTCCCGAGTGCTATTACAGAAGAAACACCTGATGTTAAACCTCTGAGCTGTGAAGCAAGGGTGTCCTGTATTATTTGATGAGAGCAATTCCGAGTGCCTTGAAAAATGTAATGGACTTCCAAGAAAATTATATGATCCTTCATTATAGGATGAACATTGGTTGCCATTTTGCAGAGAAGAATTACATCAGAACTTTCAGATATGTATACATAAGCAGTAGTCTGCATTTGGGAAGGCCACAGCTTCCTTATTTGTAGCCTAATTCAGGACTGCACATCTGTGTCTTTTGTAGAATAATGCATATGTTTTACATCAGTGAGCCCTACTGCTGTCCTAAGTACAAAATGCTTGTAAGATGCACCTTTTATAGTTAATGCACTTTGGAGCCAGTTTTGATATAGGAGTATTTGGAACCACACTTCCGAGCTACAGATCAGGTATATCATACTATTCCTGCTACATCATTGCATAGACTTGTCAGGGAATTTAATAACAAAGAGCTCTGTAAAACTATGCAGAACAGAGGCTTGCTGAAACACTACATTACAGGAACAGAGCTGCCTTTCTAAATGCCTGCCTTAAGCAGCACCATAGTGCAGCTGCAGCCCGGCTGCTCCTTTGCCTTTGACTTCACAGCCTGAGGATGGAAGCATGCTACCACACCCACCCCTTTCTCTCACTACCAGCAGAGATAAGAGCTCCTGACTCAAGGTGCCCAGCACAAAACACCCTCTTCCTTTCCTCACAGAAAAGAAAGAGTGTATTATTATTCTCTATGGTTTCAAAGTAGTACTTCTAACACTAACAGTCTGCATATGTTTGCTCCAAAGGGCCTTATGAGGCTACATCTTCATGTGTATTTGCTTGGCCTGCTGCAAAACTTGTCTAGGCTCATCATGAACAAACCAGCTTGTAGATGGCAAGCAGCAGAGCTTGGTGGAGTAGGCTTTGTGGCTGTTATCACTGATACTTGGTGGTGCTCTTTACGTAATTTGCATACTAGTTAGTAGCTCTCATCATCTTCGTTTCAAAACTTGCCCAGTGCTGGTCAAATTGGAGTGAAGAAACTGAAAGTTGTATTTATATACTTATTCTTATTTCCAGAACACTTGAAATAACAGATTCTTACACCAAAAGTACAGCAGTTGGTTATCAGTTATTTGCTATGTTTTCACTTCAGATTCTGGTTCTAACTTTGTGGATGTATAGATATATGCTTAATGCTCCGTGAGTCATAACAATGTTGTTAGCAGATGATAATGATGGTGGATTGGTCCTGAAAAAGGATATCCAGTACTGAGAGCTAAGTTTCATATGGAAAAGCAGCTCAATACTCCCCAGAAAGCCACTAACTGGTTTTAGCCACAACAGTAATTAGTACTTGCAGCTGTGAATTAACTGAAAAGATCTGTGTTGTTCTTGTGGGAAGCTGAAGGCATGCTCACAGCTTCCACATGGCATGTAATTCCACCAAGGCAACTACAACCTGTATTACCATTTGAGTTTGGTCCTATGAAATTCTTTCCTCAGAGCTCCTTTTAAACCTAAAAAACACTCCCTCCATCAGTGGTCACTCCTTTTCTCAGCAGAAAACAAAGTGTTTTCATGATTGCAAAGCTAATAAATGAACAAAAGTGGCATTACAAGCTATTATGATATTTAGATTGAAAAATAGTTGGAGGTAGATAACATCTCTATCCTTGTATGTTAGAAAATACTATGGCTTCCTTGTCCCTTCTACAGGGACAGACACTGAATTTTTCTTAGACTGTTACATTTAGACATAGAAACTTTTGTTAGTGGTAGTTAAGCTAAGGCCTCACATAGCATTGTATAAACTGTAGGCTTTAAAATGTAACTGGCACCTGGGAAACACGTAGAGAATGTGCTGAAACTTGAAAAACAAATTATCAAAAGGATCAGTAGAGCATATAGAACATGTAAGAATAACAAGCTGTTGCATAGAGATAAGAAAATATATGATAGACAAGAAGCCCAGGTAGTAGGAAGAATCAGTTAACCATTATCTGTAGGTTAGACAAGCGTGACGATTTATAGGTTTGGTAGTTGATTACCAATTGTTATTAGTATAAAATATGTAATCAAATGTGCTTGCTTTGAAATCCCCTGAAATGTGAAACTCTGTATGTAAGCCTAATTGAAAAAGGTATAAAAGCTGGTTTAAAACTAGGGGTCACTGGAATCCTGACTTGGGACATTAGTCCTCAGGTTCCCGGGCCCTGAATAAAGCACCGCATAAACTGACTCTCTGTTGGTTTGTGTTTTCGTGAACGGGCAACAAGACCACAATTCTTTCTCTGTGTGGCACGTGGGTAGATTAGCAATGTAATAACTCATCCAACTACAGTCTTCAATGTGCTGCTTAGCCATTTCTCATCTTAAGTCACTCAGTCTTGCATTTCTTTTTCCCTGGAAAATGTCAAAGAATTCATAGATCAAAACACAGCAACTGACAGAAAGACAGAGGTGCTGGATCTAAGAAATGATTGGAGTAACTGGGATGAGAGATCTTTACTTGGTGGGAAGTAAGAATTTGAGAGTCTGCAACTATACTATACATACCCCTTTTAAGATAGGAATGTCTCCAAGTGCCTGCTCGTACTAAGCATTAGACTTGGGCAGTCTGGTTAGAAGTCTGCTGATATCTGTATCTAGGCAGCAGGCTTAATTGTTTGGAAGGACTCTCTCTCTCATGTGAGCAGTAGTTCCAAGCACTGCATAGTGCTATGAAGCACTGTGCTACTAGAAACACTGCTTTGTCATTGAAATACTGTCTGTTGGTACTCTGGTGACTAGGCATAATAATTATATAATAAAAGAATTACTGCAAGGAAAGGTACTGTCGTCCCTGTTTAGTATTGCCTCAGGCTTTTGTGCCACATCATCACATTCGAACTTTATGTTGACTGGTAACGAACAGTGAATTTTAAGTGCTGCCACAGTTGTCATGCTCAGCTTCCAGACCTAGGTGGCCAAAGCGTGTAAGAAGTGATCCACTAGACACACAAAACCAAAAGATGCTTAATTCCTGTTTGTCCAGGAGAGGAGACAAAATGTGTTTGTAATTAGAGAGGCTGCTGGAGGTACAGAGGACTGTGCTCCAGCTGTCATTCTGAAAGATCAATTACCTACATCAAAGCTGTTCTGCTGCCTTTGCTATCTGAATGCTATTTTTGAGGCTGTACAGGAACTGTACACATAAAATGAATTAAGAGCATGATTTGGTCTTCATTATCCTCTTCAAGTAAGTTCTCCTTAAACTGCTCAGGCAATGGGACAATGTTAAATGTTTCTGACTTCAAAATGACACTTGGTGATTATAATATTCATGATTGAGTAAGCAAGTGAAGTTGTGTAATGTGCTATCACTGAGGTAGGTTGCATTTCTTTGGAAATTGTTGATTGGGTATTAAGGGATTGCTAGGTAAACTATTTGAGATTGTTACTGAATTTATCAAATATTGCTCTGCAATAATTTCCTTGTGCCTGTGAAGCATTCAAATGCTAAAGGGTGCCAACACGTGGTACTAGAAGGGTGCTATGACAGTAACATTATAAATGTTTGTACAGGTTGTCACTAATATTTGAAGCCACTTGTAAAAACAGCACCTTACCACATTATTACCGTACCCTTATGTAAGTGGTGATGTGCACTTGATGATCATTCACCCTGTTCTACCCTCTTTCAATGGGTGTACTTGCAAGGACACAGTATTAGAAATACTCTAGTAACAGAGGGGTATTATTACACAGTTAACTTGTAAAAACACCATGCATTAATTCATTTACCAATAACACTGCTTATTTTCATAGATTCAATTCGGAAGATGCTTTTTCTTCTTAACATCTACCCTGCCTAATATTTTCCTTTTCTCTCAAAAGAGACACATGACTAAGGCGCCATCACCAGCATGAAGCAATCTCGAACCAAAGACTGTTTTCTGCAGTTCAAACAGTACCATACTTTCGAAGGTGTATATCTTGCAGTGCTGTAGAGATGTGAACCATGATTTACTACGAAGAAGTCTTCTATCTTCTCAGTTAAAAGTATTGCACTGATCACTAGACCAGGAAGCTCTAAAGACTTGAAACACTGAAATGATGCTATTTATCAGCTATTAATTATGCTATCAGTGCCGGACCATGTGTACTCTGAATCTCCAACAGCATTTCATCCAGCCCAGCCACGTAACTTTACAGTTGGTAGGCTCAGTTTAGATTCACAGTATGTTAAAATACAAACTCTATAAACATTGTAAAACAGTTCTTCATGCGTTCCTCTGTGTAGTCCCTCCGAGTTCACACCTGAGGCACTCATTCAACTTAACATCCCCAGCACACTTATAGACTTAGACCTTCTCATTACGTCAGCCAAAACCGAGCCACGCTGCTCTTCTGGCTGTTCTCCCCGTGCCTGCCAAGGAGCGCTACCCTCATAGCAGCCAGGCTATGCTCTTTCCCCATGCCCCAGCATCAGCTGGTCTGTGCCATCTCCCAGTAGTCAGGGAGACTGCTGCCCTGGCACCCCCGAGTTTCGGCATGGCCGCGGCTGGGCCAGCTCGCCGGGGGCTTAGCCGAGGGAGGTGTCGCAGGAAGAATGCAATAAACCTCGCTTTTGACTTACAAACCCACAACGAAGAGATGGGATCGTCGGTTAGGGTTACTTCTCACCGGTACCAACACCACTGACAGGTGCGGCTCTAACACCCACCCCACAGACTCGCTCCCCACATCGGCGCTGCCCGACACGGCCGATCCAACGACCGCTCTGAGGCCCGCTGGCCCCATTACATAACCTAGGCGGCGGCGGCGGCCTCCAGGCCGTCCTCCGCCCTCACTGCCGCAGACAAAGGCCGGCGGACACAGTCTCCCTGCCGTCAGCCTCCAAGCGAGCCACATCACGACCGTCCAATTCGCCAAGCCCTGCTCTTCCCCACCTTCAACACACCACGGAACGCACCCTCCGCCTTGCCACGACGGAAGAGGGCGCCGCCGAGCTCCCCCTTGCTCCGCCTCCAGGGGGACGCCCAGAGTCGGTGACCGCACAGCGCGATTGGAGCTGCATGACGCCAATCACATCGCCATGTAGACCAGTGGCGGCTTTTCCCCGCCCTCCTCTCCCGCGGGTAGGGTGTGCGCGGTGGCCGCTGCCGCCGTGGGGCCAGGGGAGGGACTGAGCTAGCGCACGAGCGTTGAGCGTGAGGGCTCGCGGCGGGTGGTGGAAGCTCACGGCTCCGTCAGGGCAGCGCCGAGCTGTGGTGAGCTCCGCGCTTCTGCCCGCCATCTGCTTCCCCGGCGGCCGCCCCTCTCCTCTATCTCCCCCCTCCCGCCGCGAATAGCCGAGGCCTTCTCCATGCGGGAGAAGAGGAGGAGGAGGTGGGAGCTGCTCGCCGGCTGTCCCCGGCGCCCGGCTAGTCGGAGCCGACAAGCCGCTGAGCCGCTCCTGCCGCATCTCCCTACGGCGCGCAGCCGGCGCTGAGCTCTCTCCGCCGCGCCGCCCCTTGCCCCCCTTCCATCTATTTCACCCCTCCTCTTTTTTTTTTTTTTTTTTTTTTCATTTTTGCGTTTCCCCTGCTTTGGTTCTCACCCTGGCCGCGAGCAAAGTGTCTTCATGAGCCCAGAGGATGTCCGGGAAGCATTACAAGGGGCCTGAAGTCAGTTGTTGCATCAAATACTTCATTTTCGGCTTCAATGTCATTTTCTGGGTAAGTGGGCCGGTCGCACGGCGCTTCGTGTCTTTATCTGCCACCTTCTCCTCCCCCGCCGCCGCTCCTCCCGGGCTGGGCACGGCCGGCACTGAAAAGCGGGGAGCGTACAGCGGCGAAGCCGGGGCTCGCGCGTGACAGCTGGGCGCGAGGCCAGTGACAAGGGGTCTGAGAGGGGCGGCCGGGGATGCCGCGGTCTCAGCCCCCACGGCCGGCCCCGGGCAGCCCTTTCAGAGGCGAGTCGACTTGCTGCATTCCTTCAGAATCTGCCGCTGCCTCTGTTTTTCCGACCCTCCTAACTGCTTTTGTTGTAGGTGCGAAGAGGGTTTCGCTGCTTTTCTGTTTTCTTTTTTATCTCCTGCCTTCTCCCTCTTCTGCTTTGTGGGGGAGGGAGCAGCTAGACACCCAGGCCTGGAGAACGAATTGAGGAGTGTGGATTTTGTGACGTTACCCCTGTTAAATAAAAATAATTAAAAAAATAATAAAATTCACAGCTAGCGTTCTCTGGACCGTGCTGTTTAAGGCGATGATTACACAATGACGAGGCTGTGTGTGGCACGGGTTTATTATGATTAACTATTGCCACATAGTAGTGATAGTAGCATTAATAGGATGGAGAACGGAGGAAGCAGTATGCCCACCCATCCCTGAAGTGTGAGTGCATGGGAGGCTTGGTTGGGCATTTGCTGGGATTCCTGGCTCTGCTGCTGTTTGTTCGCCTGTCTGCACTGTATCTTGTTGCACCATTCTAGCAGCGCTGTATAGTGTAATGTAAGCTGCATGTAATAGTATTTCTAGCATTTTCTCAATTTGTGTTGGGTTTGAAAAAGAAACAACTGACTTTGTTTGCATATGTGAATTTCTTAGATACAGAGGGATGGGATGAGCATTTTCACAGAGATGAAGAGGTTTTATTTCTACGAAGAATGTTAAAGTTGGATGAAGGCTCTTACGTGTATGCTCCCCTTTTCATGAGAGATTCCATTTAGTGATGAGAAACATGCGCAAACTCAGGTCAAATGTGGTTTTGGGGGTTTTCGAGGGCGTGTTGAGTACGTATCTGGTATAGTGGCATATTCTGGGCTAGAAAGGTGAACTGGTAAAAAAAATATAAAACTCCACCTTGAAGCTTTATGGATGAAGGTGGGGAAAAAGCCAGGAGAGAAAGCTTTCTAACCACTATTGAGCTTTGTGATTGTCACCTTGGTGAGAGTAGAGGAGAATGGTTACTTGGATAGCAGTTAATTTGTAGCTAACTTCCTGTCTGTGCTCCTGACAAGGATGCCTGAAGAGAGTGATTTTTGGAAGGATGGGAGTTTGATATATTTTCGTACTGAAATACTTTTATTTAAGAAGGTAGGCTGCTTAAGTGATTTTGGTTGTGGTTTTATGTCAGTGTTTACTTGGCCAACCTGTGGAGATGAGTGGTTGCAAGCTTTGTAGTACACTGACCTTACAGTAGCTGCTTTTATTGTACTATTGGTTTCAAGTGGCTGAGTTTGTCATGCTTCCTTTTGCTTGTCTGCTTTTTCATTTTGATTGCCCTGGGCACATGTTGCTGTGATCACAGATGTTTTTCAGCAGGGGACAGAGTAGCTTGAGGAGCACTTGTGTGCCGTGTCCTTTGACTAAAAGAAGGAAATTTTGGTGAAATACACACAAATGCGTTGCCTTGTGCCTTCAGGCACTGTCAGTCTATAAGCTGTTAGATATCCTGCTAATCTGAAGACCTGAGTACATCACCTGCTCTGCCACTTGCTTGATGTGTGGCACTTGCTTACAGCTTTCCCCTCTTGCAAAATGCTAGTCTTCTCATTCCTGTCCTTGCCTAAACTTCTGTAAATCTGCAGAGAAAGCACTTTATAGGAGTTTACCATTTCTTCAGAATATTGTAACTTACTGTGAGGAAGCCTGCATTTATTACCATGTCTGTCATGATTTGGAGTGAAAACATAGGCAGTTACTTTCAAAGAATTTGTTTTCATGTTGTTTTTATCTGAATTAATAGCAAATCCTTCAGTAATGTATCATGAAACTGGGCCAGAAAAACTGTAAATGAAGATTGCAAGTTTGATTGCCTGTATAAAGTGATAATTAAAAATAGTCACTAATTTAGTCATTGTAAATAGATCAAAATGATGAAGAGATCATTATATTAACTCTGTGATACTCTCCAGAGATCTTGTAAGCATGGAGATACGTAGAACACCATTGGTACAACTTCTATAGAACGCACTATTACTTTTTTAACACAACCTGTTAAAGTGTTGATGTAGGTAAATGGGAAGATGCTATTTGCATTGTAAAACAATGGACTCAAAGAGAAGGGAGAAGGAAGTAGTGCTTTGAGCAGAGAATTGGTATAGATCTCCTGAAAATAAGCAGTAAATGATTGTATATGCTACTTGAATTGAAGATGCAAGGAAAAAATGGAGGCTTTAGATGCCACAGAATATAGACAAATTATCAGAACTTTTTGTCAATTTATTGGTTTTGTGCTGGTCTGATATCTTTGCCCAATGCAACTGAATTACTAAAATACTGAATATGGGAGAGTTACACTCTCATGTTCTGCATGTAGTTGTAATTACATGTGATTGTATGTTACTTCAGCGATAGCTCTCAGTCTTGTGCCACCCCAGGTAATGTGTTATTGTCTAACTACATGTTTAGTACCATTGTAGAAGATGACAATATTGTGCTTAGTGTGTACATAACTCATGTTCTAAGATTAATTTTTCTGAAAATTCACTATTTCTATTGGTAAATATGCTGGAAGCATTTGTTTAGAGGAGCTTATTTAATGAGAGTGTTATGGTCCCATGGGTAAGAATCTCATTTGCCCATTGCCAAAGTAATATTTAGGAACTGACACCAAATAGGCACAGATACATCTAAGTCAAAAGTTTAGACCCAATATTATACTTACCTTTGCATTGCTCAGCTGCCACTCTTCAGCTAATTGTTTATTAAGGCACATACCTGAGCTTTAGCTTGACTAGTGTAATGCCTGTGTAAAAACACTGCATTGTTTGCAACTTTTTTTAGGCTGATGGAACAAACAGTGCTTTTTAATGAGCCTTAATGTCTTTCTTTGGGTAAACTATAATATAATCTGATTTAGATGACGGCTACAGCCTTTATATAAGGTGACAGTAAACATTTTTCTGTAGTTAAAACAAGAAACCCATTGCCTTCTCTCCTGCTTGGCCCTTGGACTTGCATGTAGAATGATATAAAAAGTAATGGAAAAAGTAAAATTAGGCCACCATGCCTCTAAAAAGGCAAGAACCCATTTCCCCTTCTTTCCTG
>VWYK01019274.1:6148-16939 GCA_013399775.1 Semnornis frantzii | reverse complement strand
TCTATGATTCTATGATTTTAAGTCAGCACCAGCTCTGCCTGGCAGTCTGCAGCTCTTCAGGCTTTCATTTGGCTTGTTTGTTCCATCCCTTATTGTCCTTACTAAATCATGCAGTTTGCCTTTTGTTCTTCAGTGTATTAGTTAATTAACCTCTCTCCACCATACTGCCTACCACAGGGTGCCTTTCACATGTTCCTAGAACCAAATTTTCATCTTTTTTTCTACTAACACCAATGAGTGGAAAAAGTATTTCTTACAAAACTTAACTGATTATCCCAGCTCCTTCTGACTGGCAAGTCCTGTGTTTATTCAGCATCTTGGTTTAAGGAATGCATTTACTTCCCTCCCTCTGTCTTAGACCTTAATTTATGGTGCAAGGCAGCAGCAGCAGCATTTGCACATTGGAAGTTTACCTAATTAGCTGTAGTTAATGAAGCCTTTTATATAAAAATCTTTCCTAGTTCTCATAACTCCACAACAACATCCTTCAAATTCACCTGTTTAAGAGAAGACAAAACAGGTAAAAGCTACAATGCTTCATCCATTACCATACCACCTTGCTAGAGCAGCCCAAACCACCAAACCTCAACCTTCACCATCACAAACTACGCCACAGAGATCAGTTTTGCCAAACTGTCTTCTAGTTTGACACCTCTCAAACCAGATGGTAGCCTCCTCAACAGGTATCGTCCAGAGTCAAAATGCATTAATGTCCAAAAAACTGTGTTATGTACATTTCTGTACCTTGAGCTAGGTCTTCTACAAGCTCCACAAGCCACCAGATGCTCTACTACCACAATAATGGATGTTTTACAAGCCACCAGATATTCTGCTATGGAAATGACGGATGCTCCATGGGGTGTTTAACAAAATAAAACCTGGTCCTGCACTTGCAATCCCAACCAGCAGGTCTGCATTTGTCATCCAAGGCACATCCCTGAGCCATCATGCCACAGGATGAACGCTCATTTCAACTAAGCTGGAGTGTTTAATAATGAAGTGTCTTGATCCCATGCACAGCAACACTCAACCTGAGCCACTGTCTTCTGTTCCCAAAAATGGCTGCAAAGCCAAATGGGGAGGAAAAGGAAAAAGCTCTGCACAGCAGGTTATAATAATTGTAACAGCTGTCCTGCAATACCTATTTGCACCATGTCACATCTCTTCTAGGTCATTTTCATTTCAAAACAGAATGCATCCACCACACTTGAAACGTGCAGATGCAATGTCACTGTTTTGGATAACAAATACTAGCCCATGGTAAAGAAGGCCCTGGGATCTCTGGGGAAAGAAATGTACCAGAAAGCCACAGCTATCACCTCTCTTGCTGTGCCTTACCAGCCTCCATCTTCTGCCCACTGTCTTTGGTTGAACACTTCAGTTTGTGGCCCATTTTGTCACCGTTTGCCTCTCTTTCATTTGGACCTGCCTGCCTGCACCACTCTCACTGACTGAGACATGAGTAGTTCCCTGCTCAGCAGCTCTTGCTTAAACAAGTGTTCAGTGTCCCAGGCATGAACTGCTGCAAAGCTTCAGGCAGCTACTTGCTCAGAGAAACCCCAGAGACATCTGCTGCTCCTTGGCTCTACTCCTCTTCTGCTCCTGCTAATTGTGAGATCCCTTTCTCAGTTTGTTACCAGTTCCCACCTCCAGTCTGCTGTCTCACCTTTACTTACCTGCTTAGAAACATTTGGTTTCTATATAACGAAGTACAACTATAATACTCAAATCCTGGAAAGCTCTCAGTTCCCTAAGGGCTCACTAAAGACAAACCATCAACATTTCTTTGTGATTTTCCCTTCTAAGCTTAAAATAAAAAGAACTGATGGAATAGTTCAAGCTGGACCTGGAAGGGACACCAAGACAATGTCTACATCAACCACCTCATACTGCAGAGGAGGACCAGCAGTACCTAAAAGTTTAACAGAGAGTACCTGAAGGACCTAAGTGACTGTGTCCCACCTGTCACTGCTCCTTACAACAGAAGGTATTTTCTAATACCTGACGTGATGGTCTCTTGCTACTGCCTCGGGCCCGGTCTCTTTATCCTGTCTGATGCAGGCATCTCCTCCAGTCTGCAGCAACCTGCTACCTCAAAACTGCAACCAGGTCTGCCATTTGCCTTCTACTCTGCAAGCTAAATGATCAACCGTGACCAAATATATTGTCTCTCCAGCTCCCAATCATTCTTGTTGCTACCCTTCACATACTTCCTTCCTAGGTGCCTTTTCCCATTGGGACACTCGATGTGTGTCTGAGAGTAGTGCTTGGGCTGCAACCCGCTGTACACTGGTCACAGGAAAAAACACACATTAAAAAAAAAACAAAACAACCAAACTCCAACCAAACCTATGTTCCAACAACCTCAGCTCAGAGAGCTTTGACCTGTGTGCAGTTCTGGAGCTCCCAGCACAGGGAGGACATGGAATTGTTGGAGTGGGTCCAGAGGAGGCCACGAAGATGCTCAGAGGGCTGNTGAAGGGGGCCTACAGGAAGGCTGGGGAGGGACTATTGACAAGGTCTTGCAATGCCAGGACAAGGGGCAATGGGTTTGAACTGGCAGAGGGGAGATGGAAACTGAATGTTAGGAGGAAGTTGTTTGCAGTGAGGGTGGTGACACACTGGAACAGGTTGCCCAGGGAGGTTGTGGCTGCTCCACAACCTCCCTGGAGGTGTTCAAGGCCAGGCTGGATGAGGCCTTGAGTAACCTGTACGAGTGGGAGGTGTCCCTACCTATGGCAGGGGGTTGGAACTAGATGATCTTTGAGGTCCCTTCCAACCTTAACATTCTATGATTCTATGACCTTCTAAATCCACCTAATCACTTTAGGTCCAGAACTCCTACAATGGCCATAAACCTCCTATCATTCATACCCCTTTCCCAAAAAACAGCTATTTATTTTGATGACAAACTCTTGTTGACTACCATGCACAGCAGGAGGATCTCAACTGCTCTTGGTACAGCTACAATACAAATAATTCATGGAAATTGTTCAGGTACTCAACTGGTATGAATCACTGCCACTCTGGGGAAGTCAAGAGGCCAGAACCCCTCTTCATATTAAAAATACATAGATCTCCAGAGTCCCCTGCTGAGTTTTCTCTGCTAGTGATCTAGAATTGTGTTTCTGACTAATGCTTCAAAGTCTTGCATTTTTTCAGCCTCATCAAATTCCTCACATCCATTGTGACTGCAGGTACTTTGCAACTCGACCCATGTCTTCACTCCTTATGTACATGATTCACCTGTAACTGCCTTTTCCCCCTTTTTCTGGCTCCTCAACAATTCAAAGGAGTACCCAAGACAAACACAAGGCTTTGCCACTTGCCAGTTTGGGTAGGTACTGTCCAGCCATAAGTTTTATACTTTAAGAGGCTGGTCTAGTGGGGCAAATTGATATGGAAATTAGTATCATTACCAGCATAAACAATCTGTTATTTTCTACACTAGTCAGAGGCTAAATCACCAATGGTTCACATTACCATCTGAATAAGAGGAGGTAGCTAATGGGCCATATGTTAAAAAAACAGGTTACTTACACCTTCATTTGCAAATGAAAAGCAAGAGTGACAGCTACATAGTAAAGGTATGATCATGGATCATATTGCCTTTCCCAGGACCACCACCACGAAGAAAACCCAGCTATCAAATGACCACAGGAGCTTCTCAGCTCTGAATGCTATTGACTTCATGACAAGGCTCCAAAAGTCACTTCTGAGACACCAAGTGTGTCATGGAGCCTAGCTCCAGCTCAACAAACCCAAAAGGTTTCATGCTTCAGAAGAAAATACTCAGGAGTCCATCCTACAACAGCTACACATTTGCCTTCCCAATGGTCCCATGTTTCCCAAGGAAGCTGTAGGGAGGAAGCTCATACAAACCATCAACTAAGCAACAGCTATGCCCAGCTGTAGGGGAATACCTTGCATTAAATGGACATGTGAGCAATCCAATCTGTGTTAACTGCTAATTGTGAACTGAAAAGTTTCACAGCCTGCATGAAGGTTCATCTGAAGGGTAAGGATGCCAGCTGCAAGCTGCTGCCAGGAAAAGGACAACAACAGGATGATCAAAGCAGAATCAAAGATTCACATGCGAAGAGTTTGAATAGATAATGACTAACCAATTGCTTAATGCACAGAGCTTGTGCCTTAGTGATTTGGACACAGTGACAAGGGCATGGAAGTGATGACCAAAGATCANGGGACTATTGACAAGGTCTTGTAATGACAGGACAAGGGGCAGTGGGTTTGAAGTGGCAGAGGGAAGATTGAAATTGGATGTTAGGAGGAAGTTGTTTGCAGTGAGGGTGGTGAGACACTGGCACAGGATGCCCAGGGAGGTTGTGGCTGCTCCCTCCCTGGAGGTGTTCAAGGCCAGGCTGGATGAGGCCTTGAGTGACCTGTTCTAGTGTGAGGTGTCCCTGCCTATGGCAGGGGTTTGGAACTAGATGATCTTTGAGGTCGCCTCCAACCTTACCATTCTATGATTCTATGATCACAAATGAAACAAAACCAAAGCTCCAAGCTCTAAATTGCAAACCAGGATTTCCTGGCACCAGCAGTCAGATTTTCCTGCACTTTGGCAGCATGAATGCCAGGCAGGACAAGGAAGCCAGCCCCCGGCTCTCACCACAGCAGCACACCTCACCTGCAAGCCAACCATGCAGCAAGGTTGTTTGCCAGTGGCGCATCCCCTTCAGCAAACAGAAATGGCAGTGCATGCAGTGGGGATGATAGGACAGTCATAAACTCCCGAAATGATTGATAGTAAAGCATTCTGCTTCAGCAGGCTGCTTCTGTTAGCAGCATTTATATTAATATATCCTTGCAAAGATGCTGCTCTGTTTCTTAGGAACAGACTTGGCTTCCTCAGTGTCCTGGTTTTCTCCTGTCCTCCTACATTTCCAACCAGTCAGTGGTTGAAAAACAAAACAAGAGCTACGTTGAGAGAAGGTCAAGCCACTTTTAAATGCACAGCCATTAGAGCTCCTGGAAAGCAAAGTAATTACCCTGAAAATGATGAGCTAAAGAGAAACGGCCTGACATCAAAAACCATCATTCAAGATGTACTAAGGAGCCTCAATGTATATATTTTATATCTCACTCAAAATAAGACTGTGAAGTTTTAAAAATAAGCCTTCCTTTTGTGGAAATAATCCTGTCAGTGGTGGCATCTCTAATGCAAGATGTAGGTGAAGCTCTGGCAGCTCTTACTTGGCTCATTCCCATTTCCATCATCCTCCTGGGAAATGGCATCACTCCACTCCCAAAGGATGCACACAGCATCCCTTTCCCAGATAGAAACTGAAATGATAACACTAGGAAGAAACTAAATCTACCTACATACCCTTTCACCTGCCCTCCCCCCCAAGAAGTCTTTCCTCATTCTTCGCTGACTTTAAAAATTATCCTACACATCCTCTTTCAGTAAAGAAGAACGAGGCAGTCAAACCACAACATTCTGGCATTTGTAGCTTCTAATGGATATAAACAGCACATTTAAATCTGTCAAAATAATTTACTGTATCTCCCAAAGTTTCCTTTGAGTGCATACAGTTGGCAAGTCAAATGGTGTTAGGACTGCAAATGATTTTGGGGAACAGCTTAAAGAATGAGGACATTCATCAACGTGTAGAAAGAATAATGGATGCAATATCTGCTGAGGGGGCATCACATTATGACACATGCTTTAACTAATTCTCAATCTAACAAAAAAAAAAAAAAAAAAAAAGAAGGGAAAGAGTATATTGTATCCCAGGGAGGCTCTTAGTATTTGCCTACTGCTCTCCCTTTAAGGCAGTTTCAGCACCCAATTAATTAATAATTGTTGCTTGGGTTATGCTGCTCGGCAACTTCTGTACCCTGGCTGTGAATTATAACCTGGCTCTAAAAATGGAATAGGTGCATTGAAATACTTTCTGAGATGCACCCCGTTGAGTGTTAAACAACTGATTTTTGTGAATATAGTCCTCTTTTTCTTATTCTAAATTTTTTTAACCTGAAAGCAACATAATGCTTCAATACCTCTACCTGTCACCAATAGCAGTAATTAGCACTTGTGTTGCTTCATTGAGAGAATCCGATAGAATCCAATTAGGGATTGTTTTTCTACCCCTCTCCTTGTTTTTCTGAAGTCATCAGGCACTTGGCTGAGCTGCATTTCCATGCTGTGCAGCCCAGTTCATTAAACACAAGTGGTCGTCTGGGGGGTGTTTTTTTTGGTGCCATTTGTAAAGGCTGAGCCTTGGGAGGCTGGCGGCAGCAGCACCACAGATTGGGCCAGACAAGAAAGCTTCAAAGGTTCTCCTCCAAAAGAATCCTATGAAAAATTAGTTTCTGGGACAAACAACAAGAGAGAGAGAGAGGGAGACCTGCTCTGTCTCTGCCACAAGTAAATAACACAGCAGCAATAAAAGTAGAGTCACCTCCCAAGCCCACAGGAACCACAGAGAGCCAAATAACAGGGTGAACAATAGACTATTTTGGTACCAAAACCTACCCCAGCCAAACTCTTCAGCAAGAAAGACGGTGAGAGTCAGACTAACACATCAAGAGGAGTGCAGGAGTGCCAGCAAACACCACTGAAAGGAGCAAGGACATATACCACAGCCTGGTTTGGGATGACCACCCAAGGCTACATGCCCAGCAGGTGTCTACAGCCCACTAGAAGAGCATCTTGGAATCTCAGGAAGGTCCATCCCATCAGCAGGTCTTGGCAAGGGGATCAAAGAGAGCTCGTTAATGAGCTCGCCTTTCAGCCTGGAGGGACAAACAAGGTAAATCCTGACCTTGCAGCAGTCCTCACCAAGCCTAGCAACTTTCCAGCGACTATACAACGTCCACTGGCTAACCCAAAGCAGCACAAAACCTCTGGACAGGCTGGAAAGGAAAGGACCACTGAGGGGCCATGGCTGACTGAGAAAAACAATTTGAAACCATTTAAAGCTGCATGTTTGCTCCTGTTCTCGGGCGGAGGCACCCAGTAACTCCCACCAGTTCTCAACATGGGCACAGTCCCCAGCCCGGTCTTCAGCAGCGGTGGCAGTGGCAGCAGCTATTTGCAGCACTTAATAAATGCCACAAAGCTCCAGGAAAAGGAGCAAGCACACAGAAGGACCTTACCAGGCCGGGCTCAGCCTGGCTGAGCTCTCTAGAGACCATCTGCTGACCGGCACCAATTGCTGTGTCATGCAACTCTGAAACACAGTGTGCTTTCTGAATTGGCACCTTCTTTTGCTACGATGTGCAACCTAACTACTGCACAAAGCAACACCAACAGGAGATGTATGCAGCATGTCCCACTGTTGTGGTAGGCCCGAACAGGCCAAAATAGGCTTATATATGTCCTGGTTTGCCCAGAGATGTTTTTCTGCTCTTCCTCCTTCTGTTTTGGGGAGAAGCAACCACTGGGAAAGAGAACAAAGAACCTGGAGCCACCGAGTCTGAGGACTCCGTCTTGCCTAGACTTGTTCGCATCCTGTACTAAAGAAGGAACACACACTTAGGTTGTGTCTGCCTTATCCAAGGTCTGTGTTCTGCCCTAAAAAGGGTAAAGCAAGCCTATGGATTCATCTAATACAGTCAAACTTGTCTAAGTGCCATTATGATTGGTTATTCTGTGTCCAAAGGCTCATTTAGTCTCGGGCTGTATTGACCAAAAGAGATGAGCAGGTAACACAACGTGCTCTGCCCTTGTATTCATGCTTGCTTGCTGCTTGCTACTGCCTGCTGCCATTGCTCACTGCTTTATTGTATCCTGAACTTCCTGGAAACTGCCTGCCTCAAGTTTACCAGGAACAGGTAGATGCCTGCACATGATTGGCCTGCACAGCCGGCATGACATCTTGCTGAGACTGCACGTGGCAAGACATCCTGTCTGCACTTGAAAGCCTCCTGCCAAGATGGCAAGTCCTGGACACACATCATTCAGTGGAGCGAGGACCAGGTCAGAGACTGTCTGCCTCCTTTCCCCAGCACCCTGTGAAGCTTGGGAAGAATCAGAAGCCTCAGCTGCTAACAAGACAGTAACAGAATTCCTTGAAAGCACTTGGGTATGGCTAAAGCTGTAGCCAGCCCTGCCAATTGGGAGATATTTTGTGAGTAGATACTTAAAGCCTCTTGTGATTCACCATTGTGAATCTGCCATAAGCAGAAAAGATCTTCCCGAGTCCACCAAGTGGGCAAGCAGAGTATTGACCGCAGGTGGTACACTGACTGCAGCAACCTTCCCTTCCAGCTCAATTAATGTTTATATATTATTGCTAGTTATTTCTAGATCCTATGTTATCATCTGTATAATGTTTCCATGACCATGCAAAGAATTGATTACTATTAGGATTAGTGGTTGGGGGAGGCGAGACTCCTGAATATGAAAATTAATAAACTATATTAATTTTTTAAAAATCACATCTCGCCTTAATTAATTACCCCTCCATAACACCCACCAAGGATGATTTTCAGTTCTGAGCACAGGAAGGAAAGCACTATTACAGGCTTAACGACCACAGAGTTGAACATTCCTTCAGGGCTTAGGCAGTCCAGGAGGTGGACCCAGGGAATTGTGATGTTGTTATTCAATCCTGTCATTCTGATGTCTCTTTAGAAGGTGGTAGCAAGGCCAACTCGCTCTCCTTTCCTCCCTCCTGCCTGCTCTGTCCTTATCTGGTACCATGGGGCCTGTTTATGGCCTGCAGAGCCTTGGTTAGCCCTAAGGCTGGCAGAGGCAGAGGTGGGGACAAGAGGACCATTGGAGATTAAAGTTCAGTCAGGCTGGGGTAAGGTTTAAGGGGGTCTTCATGTATCCTGTCCATGTACAAGGTGTTAAGGATTCAAATTCCTCTGTGTCTTTTTGAAAGTGTAATTCTGTATTTCTGTCCAATTCAACTAGAGCCTTTTATGTTACTCCTGTGGGGGAGCAGAATTCTATCTCTTTAAACCACAACAAGTGCCAGGTGGCTGCACTTTTGAGCGCTGTGCCCAGTGGGTTTGCAATTCCCCCACCCACGGCCATCAGCCAATCTTATAGCACCTGGCAGAGCACCGGAATCCTGCCTCCATGCACCACAGGACAGGTAGCAGTCAGTCTTACTTTGAGGCAATGCTAATTTGTTTTATAATTCTTCTAATTTTTTGGCTAAAAACAGCCCTAAAAACAGCTCCAGAATCCTGCCTCCATGCACCACAGGACAGGTAGCAGTCAGTCTTACTTTGAGGCAATTCTAATTTGTTTTATAATTCTTCCAATTTTTTGGCTAAAAACAACCCTAAAGCCTCACAGATAAGATACTGCAGGTCTCCATGTATCAAAGTTCTGGAAGCAAAAAAAAAAAAAAAAACCAAAAAACCAACCAAAACCAGCCACAACAAACAGACACCAAATAAAACAACCAGAACAAGTGACTCCAACAGCCTCAGCCCACTGCCTCCACTGCCTGACAGAGACACCATTTGCCACAGGCTTTTCTGGCTGAGCTGAGCACTTCAGAAATGCAAGCTTTTGGGATCACAAAGAGTTCTGGAGATGCTGACAAGCTGGGCCAGGAGATCTGAAAAAGAGCACCTTTTTACAGCACCCAGGAGCACAAACATTTGCCTTTGCCTCGCTATTACATCCGTGGAAAGAGGAACAATAAAAGAGCTTTATAGTACAACTAATTAAAATTAAATTACTCAGAATTTACAACCCGATTCTTCTATATCCCTAAAAACAACACCAATAAAAAGACAGACATTCTGAACTCTCTATTAACTAAAAAAACACAAAGTTTTGGCTTTGCCTTGCTTTTATATGTCAGCCAAGAAATACAAACCCTGCCGTTAAGCCCTTGTCTTCACCAGCAGTAACTCTGGACAAAACCATTAATCATGAAAAATTTATTCAGCTCATTTTGCCTTTTATGCTACGCACAAATAATCCACAAATTAAAAGGAGACCAACTAGGGTTGCCACCATGACAATTAAAAGCTTTGAAAGAAATACAAAAGCTTCTGCTTCAGGGCATAAGCTGACCTCTAGTTAAGAGCAGCTGAGAAAAGCTGAACCAAAACTGTGGCAAGTGAAACCAAAAGTGCCTTCAAGAGAAAGGCTTCTGCAAACAGCCAGCACTGCCCCTTGCCAGAGGTAGGCCACAGATCACAACTTATGACCTACCTTGGCATACTTGAAAACCTCATCTGTAGTATTTGTTGTTTAATATGCTACATTTCCCTAGCCCCAAAGAAACACTCTACCTCTCAGTGCAGTGGGAAGCCTCAGTGCTAGCAAGTGTAGGAAGTAACCTAGGATTTTGCAGACAAGCACATCCACAGGACCTCACAAAGCTATGTACACGACCACCACCTGTACACACACGCACAAGCCTCAGATCATCAAGGGCAGTGAGGCTGGAGAAGGGCCTGAAGCGGCTGGGCTACGAGCAGCATCTGAGGGAGCTGGGGGTGTGCAGGCTGCAGAAGAGGAGGCTGAGGGCAGAGCTCATTGCTCTCTGCAGCTCCCTGAAGGGAGGTTGGAGCAAGAAGGGGGCATCCTCTGCTCCTTGGTGGCAAGGGACAGGAGCAGAGGAAATGGCTCCAAGCTGCCCCAGGGGAGGTTCAGGCTGGATGCTAAGAAATATTTCTTGCCAGAGAGGGTTCTCAGCCATGGAATGGTCTGCCCAGGGCAGTGCTGCAGTCACCCTCCCTGGGAGTATTTGAGCAGCCTGTGGAGCTGGTGCTTAGGGACATGGTTTGGTGTTGCCCCTGCAGTGCTGGGTCAAGAGTTGGATTGAGAGTTGGACTGGATGAGCTTGG
>VWYK01019249.1:0-10127 GCA_013399775.1 Semnornis frantzii | reverse complement strand
CCAAACCATGCTATGACTCTGTGTGACACGGCACCCTCGGCAGGGTGCCAGGCCCCCAGCTCCCCATGTGCTCACTGTGAGCTTGGCATTGCCTCTGCCTGTCCCTGTCTGCGGCTTTTGGCCTTGCTGAGTCCCTTCTGCTGTGCAGGGGCAGCCTCCAGCCACGGAGCAGCCAGCAGTCAGCAGCCTGCCTGCTCTCTGTAGCTCTTGGCACAGATGCCTGCCATGCCTGAGCCCAGAGAAGGGCTGGTTTTGGGAGGCCCTTCTGGATGCAGAGCCAGCCTGGGGCAGGGACGCAGCCCTGGCTCTGCTGCAGCCTCTCTGCCAGGCACAGAGCAGAGGTGCTGCCCTGAGAACCTCCAGGAGAGGGGCTGCTGTGCCCACCTCTCATGCTTGTTTTTCAAGGTAAAGAGCTGCAAGCTCGAGTTCAAAGAAGGGGAGCAGGCACTTGGTTACCAAAAAAGTGGTAAAAACGTATTTGCTGCTTTTTAATCCAACTCCAGTTCCTCCTCCAGCCACAGAATGGCTTTCAGGCTCCCACAGCTAGGAGATGTTGCTGGGAGCTCACGGCACAAAGCCCTTCTCAGGTATCCCAGGCAGATGGACACCTCCCCCCCTCCAGCCCCCTGCCCCTGCAGAGGGGACCTGTCCCCTGGATGTCATCAGGCCGCCTCACCGTGGAGAGAGCCTGGCTTCCTCCTCTGCTTGCCACGCCATGAACAGCAAATACCCAACAGCTGCTGCCCGGGGGGCCACCCAGCCTCGGGCACTTGCTCCCCATGTCCCCCCAGCTGGGGCCAAGGTCCGTTGCCCCTCACTTCACTTGGGTCCCCTTGACACCCACGCTGTCCCCAGGGCCTCGATTGCCAAACCAGCCACTCTCACACACCAGTGCTCAATGCCAGCCCTCCTCTGCCCCTGCCCCCGTGCCCGGCCTGTCCCACATTTCTCCAGGCACTCCCAGCACCCAGCGAGCTTCTTCCCGAGAAGCTCCTTTTGTCCTGAGCCACGAGGGTCCTTGCAACTGGGAGAAGCCATAGGAGCACAGCAGTGACACAGATCTCTTCCGGAACCCAGCAGGGTTGCTGGGCTGTCTTGGCACCCCTGCCACAGAGCGGGGCTCGCTGCGGCCACCGGCGCCGGGGTGCTGCGTAGTGGGATGGGCAGCGGGTCCGTGCCTGGTGGCACTCCTCGGGCCACTTTCCGGGGTCTTTCCATGCCGATGCAGGCAGATGGGCTGGAGCCTCCCGTGCGGCCGGGGGCTGCCCGTAGCCCGCGATGGGAGCGGGAATGGCCAAGCGCTGGCGTGGCGGAGGACGGTGGCAAGCTGACCTCGGGCAGGGTCCGGACCTCCTCGGGTGCGACGAAGCCAGCGCCGTCCCCACTCTGCCGCCGGGCAGGGGAGTTGTGAGCAGGGGGCGCTCCGGGCGGAGCTCTGCCCCAGCCCGGGTCATTGGGCTCCCTGCTCCACGGCCACAGGCTCCTGGCGCTGCCTCTTGCGCTGCCTCTCCCTCTTCGCTCTCCAGCAGACGTAGGCGGCCACCAGCAGGCCCACCCCGAAGATCAAGGTGGCCACCGAGACCACCTTAGCGATGTCCATTTGCGGGCCATTGATGGTGAAGGTGATGCAGGTCGCCGCCACGCCGATGACCACCGAGACGATGCCAAAGGGGAAGATGCAGCGGTACCAGGATTTCTCGGTGCCGCCGGTGGCCAGCGCCAGCTTGTTAAGCGTGGCGGTGGAGTCGGTGGCCGCGGCCAGCGGCAGCCCCGGTTTGCCCCCCTGCAGGCAAGTGAGTGAGTTGGACTTGCAGCCCATCATCTTGGCGACAAAGCCCGGGGGTGCCCCGGAGCCGGCGCAGGTCGCCGTCCCACCGGGAGCTGCCGCGCTGCTGCCGATGGGCGGAAGAGGATTCCTACATGGTCGGCTTCGTCCGGGGGGCTTGGGGGTTTTCCTCGGCTCGGGCTGGGGTCTGGGCTGGGATCGTTCTGCCGCCGCTCCGCTCCCAGCTTTGGCTCTCCGCTCTTTTGCTGCCAGCCAGAGCCGGGGCTGGGTCGGGGATTGGCGGTGGCAGCAGTGATCTCATGCTGGGGGAGGACCAGGCAGGTCCTCGCTGTTAACCGTTTCGGGCTCAGAGCAGGCAGCTGCCTGCAGCCCAGCTGAGATCGCTCTCCGACCTGGTTTTGCAGTTCGCATGGGGCTTTTGACAGCCCAGTCCCCGGCTGTCCACCGTCCCCACCTCCCCCTACAGCCCACGCCGGGCCACACTGCTGCAGACACCACTTCAGGCAGCCCCGCGGGCAGCGAAACCCCAAAGCAACCTCCTCAGAGCCCTCTCGCCTCCTCCTTGCTCCTGCCGATGCCATCACCTCCTTCCAAGCTGCTCTTTCGCTCTGTGTCACCCTCTGCCACCTTCGTCCCCTTGGCACAGGACCCTCACTGGGAATCCATGGACTGATTGATGTTGGTCGGACTGGAGAAGGCTCAAGGCTGAGACGCACTGCAGTGGTGGGACACTGCTGGGGGTGACAACAGGAGAGCCAGATCCAGGGGAGCTGGAAGGAAAGGGGCTGGAGCCGAGGAGAGGAGTTTGGGATGATCACCGTCCAGGCAAGGCAGGGCAGGACACTGAAGGCACCAGCAGCAGAGGACCAGCAAAGCCACAGTGGGATTCCTTCCTGATGAGGCTTTGGGAACCAGCACTGGATCCACCAAGGCCCCTCAGGTCCAGTGCCTTCTGCTGCCTTGCCCTGCAGCACCCAAATCTTCAATACCAAGATCAATTCTCTCTAAGCAGCAGCAGTGGGCACAGGCTGGCTCTGCAGCTTGCCCCTGTGCAGCATCACACCCCAGCAGTGGGCACAGGCTGGCTCTGCAGCTTGCCCCGGTGCAGCATCATGCCCCAGCAGCGGCCCCACCAGCCCATTGCAAAGCACAGCACAGCCCATCGATGCTGTCTGGGTCTCCTGGGCGGGAAGGAGGAGGAGAAAGGCATGGAGATACAAACAGCCTGGAGAGGGTTGAGTTCAAAGTCCTCTTGCCCAGCTCTGAGAATGAGAAGAGGCATATTTTTGTGGGAAAAATCTTTCTGTGCCATCTTTTCCATGAGTGGGTCAGGAAGACAAGGACGGTGGAGCTGGCACAAACCATTCCCATCTCTGCTCACTTCTCCTGCACTGATATTTTTATTTTTATTTTTTTAAAATTATTTTTCTAAGTTGCTTTTCCTGGAGGAGAGACGAAAGGAATGAGCTATTACAGCAAATTAAGAGACCTGGAGCCTTTCCCAGGTCAGAGCTTCCCCTGAGCTGATGTGGCCCAGCTGTGTTTCTGCATCAGCTGAGCGGAAGCCAAAAAGAAGGAAGAAAGTTCAGACCGGAGCAAGAAGGGAGTTGTGCAGCGAGGGCAGCTTTGAAGGGAGGGGAGAAAATGGAGAAGCAGATGGGACTGACTCAAGGAAAGGGAAGTTTGGCCACTGGTCTGGATATGGTACACAAATTCCTCCCTTTTTTTTGCAGGCATTACTCTTAACCTACACCATCACTGGAGGAATCCTCTCACTCCAAATGAGGGAGAGACTAGGGTTGGTCTGAATCAGCCTTTGCCTCTCTCCAGGCTTGCTCTGGAAAGCTGTCTGAGACCTGTTGATATGAAAAGCGAGGTGCCTGGGGCCGTAGGGGCCTTTCCTTGCCTCTGGTTTCTTAAATCCCAGAAGTGGAGGGTGCTCAGGTGTCAGCTGAACTCTCAGCTTTCAGTGCTGCCAGCGGAAGGACTCAGGGGAGCTGAGCACAGAGACTCTGGATGTGGAAACAAACAGCAGTGGGGAAATAACCCCAGCTGGGTCAGCTGTGCAGCACAGGCTGGCTGCAGGCTGACAAACTGTCTTCTTTAGTCTCCTGATGGCTCATTTGAGGGGAAGAGCAGCAGCACAACCCTACCAGTCAAAGCCCTTTGAGAAGAGAGGCCCCAGACCTGGCTGGATCTTCCCATTAAAAACTCCAGCTTCAGCTTCATGAAACTTTCTCAAACCTGAAGCTGCTCAGGCCTAAAACTTCTGTCCTGAGTGGTTCCCCTAAGCCGAAGCCTTCAGGAAAAGCTCATCTGAAATAGTTCAGCTGCTGCTGAGAGCAAGGTCTCCAAGAAAAGCTCCTGCTGACAAGGCTGGCCTTGGGCTACTTCCCAAACTGCTTGTCAAGGAATGGTTGATAAGGCTGAAGGATGGGATGGGAGCATCCAGAGGGACCTGGACAGGCTGCAGAGACAGCTGAGGAGAGCCTCGTGAGATTCGACAAGGCCAAGTGCAAGGTCCTGCAACCCTCAATATCAATCCAGGCTGGGGAATGAGGAGATGGAGAGCAGAGCCCTGCAGAGAAGGACTTGGGGGTGCTGGTGGGGGAGAAGCTGGACAGGAGCCAGCAATGGGCACTGGCAGCACAGAAGGCCAAGGGCAGCCTGGGCTGCATCCAAAGCAGCATGGGCAGAGATGGAGAGAGGGGATCCTGCCCCTCTGCTCTGGGGAGACCTCACCTGCAGGGCTGGGGCCAGCTGTGGGACCCTCAGCACAAGAAGGACCTGGAGCTGTTGGAAAGAATCCAGAGGAGGCCACAAAGATGATCAGAAGGTTGGAGAACCTCTGCTGTGGGGACAGGCTGGGAGAGTTGGGGCTGTTGAGCCTGGAGAAGAGAAGGCTCCAAGGAGATCTCAGAGCAGCCTTCCAGTGCCTGCAGAAGACCTAAAGGAAGGGACTTTTTAGAAGGGACTGTGATGGTAGGGCAGGGGGCAAAGGTTCGAAACTGGAGCAGGGTGGGCATCAGGAGGAAGTTCTGCACGATAAGGGTGGGGAGGTACTGGAACAGGTTGCCCAGGGACATGCTTGAGATTGATCTAGTTGGAGGTGTCCTTGCTGACTGCAAGGGGTTTGGACAAGATGACCTTGCAGGCTCCCTTCTGAGCCAATGCCCTCTATAAAGGCTGGTGGGGTGACACCCCTCAGTACAGCTCTAGCCCCTCAAAAGGATGATGTTGCCAACTCTGCCTGGTCTTACCCTCACCACAGCATCCCCACACCACAGCATCCCCACTGAACTGCTCTCCAAGGACTCTTGGCTTCTCCTGAAAGCCGAGATGGAAGCTTTAGTGGACTGGCAGCTGAGCTGAAGAGCAGTGCCTGGCCTTGACAAAGCAGCAGCTGACAGAAACAAGCTCCAGCTGGTGAGGAAAAGATGTTCTCGTGCCTCTTGAGTCCTGAGCCGTGAGGAACTTGAATGTCTGACTCAGCAAGGCTGAGCTGACCCTGCTGGAGCAGCCCTGTGGATCTCTTTGCAGGGGAGGAGACAAATGGTGGCACCCACTCTGGCCTTGGCAGCTGCTTCAAGCAAGGCACGAGTGAAATGTCTGTCTGCACAGGTCCAGCTGTGTGTGAGTGCACACATCCAGCCCCTCCACACCAGCACTGGGATGTGCCTCCCTATTTCCAAAGCAGCAGCTGGCACTGCTGCCTCCATGTCTGACTGAGGAGCCTCTAAACCTCCAGATATGGTTTAAAGGAAATCTGTTCTTGAAGCTAAAACAGCAGAGATCATAGAATTGTGGGGGTTGGAAGAGACCTCTAAGGCCATCCAGTCCAACTATCGATCCAACACCACCATGGCCAGCAAGCTCTGCAGGTGCCATGGCTTTCTTCAACCCCTCCAGGGATGGGGACTCCACCACCTCCCTGGGCAGACTGTGCCAGTCCCTGACCACTCTGGAAGCAAAGACTTTTTTCCTCCTCAACCCTCCCTGGCGCAGTTTCAGGCCAGTTCCTCTCCTTCTCTCACCTGAGACTAGGGAACAGAGCCCGACCCCTACCTGGCTGCAGGCTCCTCTCAGGGAGCTGCAGAGAGCAATGAGCTCTGCCCTCAGCCTCCTCTTCTCCAGTCTGAACCCCCCCAGCTCCCTCAGCTGCTCCTCCCCAACCCTCTTCTCCAGATCTTTCCTTAGCTTTGTTCCCCCTGTGAAACCTGTCCCAATGCCTGAGATGAACCAGGGAGCAGCCTTCCAGTAGCTGAAGGGGCTGCAGGAGAGCTGGGAAGGGACTTTGGACAAGGGATGGGAATGCCAGGACAAGAGACAATGGCTTTGAGCTGAGAGAGGGGAGACTAAGAGTGGAGGTTAGGGAGAAACTCTTTGCAGTGAGGGTGGGGAGAGATTGGCACAGGTTGCCCAGGGAGGTTGTGGATCACAGAATCACAGGATGTGATCATAGACCACACAGATCACACTCTGTGATTGTGTGATCCACAACCTCCCTGGAGGTGTCGAAGGCCAGGCTGGATGAGGCCTTGAGCTGTCCCTGCCCAGGGCACAGGGTTGAAACTGGATGATCTTGAAGGTCCCTTCCAACCCATTCTGTGGTTCTGTAACTCTGTGGAGAAAGCAGCTGGACACTTCCCTCCATTTAAAGAGGCCCAAACTCAGAAAAACCTCTCTCTGCTCTTGCAGTGGTTCTCTATAGACTCAGAAATGTGGTAAGGGAGAGAAGAGGCGGCTCCAGACTGGGCTGCTCGGGGTCACCTTGTTTCTGGGGGCACCAAATCTTGCCTCCTTGGTGGGGCTGAGGGGTTACTCCACCTGGGTGCTCAGCTCCTTACCTCCCACTGTGGTGTAATTTCCATAGCAGAAATAAAGACTCATATGTGTCCTCCTCCCTCCTTCCACAGGAGGAGGGAAGAGTGCAGCTGGGACTGGGATGAGTCACGTTGCAGGAGCTGAGATGGATGGCAGCCCCCTACACACACCCTCACACCCACCCAGCATGACTCTGCAGCCCTCTCCAGGTGATGGATGGACAGCAGGAGCCATCCCTGGAGATGAGCTGCAGGGCTCTGGCATCAGGGAGAGGCTCCGGGGTCTGGCTCACAGGGCTGCAGCAGGGAGCTGGGGGGCAGGGGAAGGAAAACCTGGGAAGAGAGCTTTATTGAAGGAAATACTGACAGAGGGTTAATCATGGAATTATTTGGGTTGGAAAGGCTCTCTGAGGTCATCCAGTCCAAGCAGCAACCCAGCACCACCATGGCCACCCAACCTTGTCCCCAGGTGCCATGGCCACATCTTTGTTGAATACCTCCAGCGATGGGGATTCCACCACCTCCTCAGGCAGACTGTGCCAGTCCCTGACCACTCTCCCAGCAAAGAAATGTTTTCCCCTCTCTAACCTAACCCTTCCCTGGCACAATTTCAGGCCAGTTCCTCTCTTTCTCTCACCTGAGACTAGAGAGCAGAGCCCAACCCCCACCTGGCTGCAGCCTCCTCTCAGGGAGCTGGAGAGAGCAATGAGCTCTGCCCTCAGCCTCCTCTTCTCCAGGCTCAACACCCCCCGCTCCCTCAGCTGCTCCACAGCCCTCTTCTCCAGACCATTCTTCAGCTCTGTTGCCCTCTGGACCTGCTCCAGCCCCTCAATGTGTCTTGATCACCTTCAAGGATGGGAACTCCACCACCTCCCTGGGCAGCCTGTTCCAGTGCCTGACCAGCTGGTGGCTTTGGTGGGCAATGGAAAGGTTGTCTTTGGAGTCAGCAACCTAGGAGGCAAACAGAATAGAAGTGAGAAGGGATGAGGAGCCCAGGGTCCCCCTAAACCAGATCAATGACTCAATTTTTGCAGTAAGAAAGTCCAGAATCAAATATGATGCTGACCACAATCATGAGGAGCAAGGTGTGGAGGCGACCCAAATACCCCAGTGTGCGGTGTCAGTGCTGCAGTGGGAGGAAGAAGTTTGGAGGTGGGGTCTATAATTAGATAAGCAACCAGAGATGCTAGCATCGACTTCTCTAAAGAGATGTTGGAGCTGAAATGATGTGGAGACCATCAGGAAGTGAGGAAATAAAGAAGGCAAGGTCAGGATGCAGCCACCCACTCCTGAGTGCTCTGCTTGCAGCTCCACCATCCATAGCCCATCTCAACTTCACAGCTTGCATCAACTTGGAGGGGACCCTCCAAGGGCATCTTGTCCAAGCCCCCTGCAGGCAGCAGGGACACCTCCAACTAGAGCAGGCTGCCCAGGGGCACAGCAAGGCTGATCTTGAATGTCTCCAGGGATGGGCCTCAACCACCTCCTGGGCAGCCTGTGACAGTGTCTGACTTGCTCCAGCAGGGCACCCACAGCAGCTTGCCCAGCAGCACAGTGCCCAGCTGGCCTTGGAAGCTCTCCACACAAGGACACTCCACAGCCTCTCTGGGCAGCCTGCTCCAGGCCTCCAGCACACTCACAACAAACAACTTTCTCCTCCTGCTCGGCTGAAACCTTCTGGGTGCAACTTCATGCCCCTTGTCTTGCCCCTGGGCACCACTGACAAGAGTCTGGCCCCAGTCTCTTGCCCCCCACAGCTCCTTTAGCTCTTGCTGAGCATTGCTCAGCTCCCCTCTGGGGCTGCTCTTCTGCAGGCTCTCGGCCCCAGGGCTCTCAGCCTTTGCTCCCTGCAGAGCTGCTCCAAGCCCCTCAGCAGCTTTGCAGCCTCCCCTGGACTCTCTTCAGCAGTTCTCTTTCTCTCCTGAACTGGGGAGCCCAGGACTGGACCCAGGGCTCCAGATGTGGCTGGTGGAAGCTTCCACAAGGTGGAAGCTTGTTAACTCTTCCCTGCACAGCTATGCCCTATGAAACCCAAAATGACTGCAATGAGAAATCACAGCAAAGGGAGAGAAGAGGAACATGGCACCAGCCCTCATCCAGCCTGTGGCCACTGAAGGTCCAAACGGCAGCTACAACCCAGGGCTGGGCTTTGTCAGAGCTCTCCACTCCAGCTCCAAGGGTTTTAATGCAGCCACTACATGCAGCCACTGACTTACCCATTCCAGGGGCTGACAGAAGCTGCCCAAGTATGGGAGGGTGGCTCTTGAGTGTGGCAAAGCCAGATGGAGGGAGGAAGGACATGAGAGAGGGAGTGGTGAGATCTGCATTTGCTGGAAGCAGCAGCAGTGCAAGGTGCAGAATCCAAGCCCTGCCACACTCATGGGATTATACAATCATGGAGTCGTTAGGGCTTGGAAAAGCCCTCCAAGAGCATCCAGTCCACCAGCAGATGAAGGGAGGATCTCCTCCCCCTTTACTCTGCCCAGGTGAGACCTCATCTTGAGTGCTGCATTCAGTCTTGGGCTCCTCATTTTAAAAGGGACAGAGATCTGCTGGAAAGAGTCCAAAGGAAGGCTACCAGGATGATGAGGGGAGTGGAGCACTGCCTGATGAGGAGAGGCTGAGGGGCCTGGGGCTGTTTAGTCTGGAGAGGAGAAGACTGAGAGGGGATTTAATCAATGTTTATAAATATCTGAGGGCTAGGAGTCAGGAGAGGGGCACAGGCTCTGCTCACTTGCTCCCTGGGGTAGGACAAGGAGCAATGGATGGAAGCTGCAGCACAGGAGGTTCCACCTCAACACAAAGGGAATTTCTGTGCTGTAAGGGTCCCAGAGCACTGGCACAGGCTCCCCAGAGAGACTGTGGAGTCTCCTTGAGACTTTCCAGCCCTGTCTGGATGTGTTCCTGTGTGACCTGAGCTAGATTGCATGATCCTGCCCACCTGGGCACACCTTGGCTCAGCCCCTGCCAGCACACCAAGGGTTTGGAATCAACCCTGTCCAAGGCTTTGAGCTGCTCCATTTATTTCCAAACCAAAAGCAGGGAAGAAACTTGCTCAGGCAGCAACAAAGCTTCACTGAGGAGGAGCAGGTGGCCCCTGATCATTTGAGTTGCTATAGGCCACCTAAAACTGGAAGCCAAGCAGCAAAAGAATTCAGGAAGCCCAATCCTGGCTTCCAATGACCTCAGAAGTATTTTCCAGGTGGATGATTCAGCAGAAGCTAAATAAATAAATAAATAAACAAAGAAACAAAGCTGGGGGGGGTGGGGGTGGGAAATAAAGTGGCAAGAGCCACCAGGAAGTGTGGGTCTGGAAATAGCAGCAAAGTGTCACCTTGATCCACCCCAACAAAGCCTTCTGTGGCAGTGAGGAGTTGCTAGGTGACATCGCCCTGCTATTCTGGGCTGGCCAGACTGGAGCATCTCAGCTTCACAGATTGCATCAGCTTGGAGGGGACCCTCCAAGGGCATCTTGTCCAAGTCCCCTGCAGGCATCGGGGACACCTCCAACTAGAGCA
>VWYK01019162.1:5176-17886 GCA_013399775.1 Semnornis frantzii | reverse complement strand
ATCACTACATACTCAGAGCAATATATGTTTTAAAAATTGATTGAGTGTGTATTTACAACATAGATCCTGAGACATGTTTTTTTAATGGTGAGAAATTCCCAAGGATGCTTTCCGTGATCTGCAGCATTGATTTGGATTTTTTTTTTATTTTAGTGCTACAGAATACAGTCATAAAACTTTTAGACCCTTAATGTCAGAGGGTGCAGATTCTTGACAGAGAATGCTAGAGATGTAAGAGATAGCTGCTGCAGGCAAGAGATCCCAAACCAGTGACAACCAAAGGCTTGCATTAAACATTGTTAGCTGACTGAATTTGTGTTCTTAACATATTAAATATATAATATGGAAAGATTTCAATGGAAAATTTGAGTTTAGAAATGGCTGAAATTTCTTTCTTCTAATTCTGTAGTGACTAGACTCAGCTGGCATATTCAAGTCAACAGTACTGTGGACTTAAATATGTGATTATGGTTGGCAGTTGACTTTTTCCTCCTCTGAAATTCATTCTTCCCATTGGCACACTTACAGCCAGTCTTCTCAGACCTTTGAGCATTGACTGGACACAGGCTTTTGCTAAATTTGCATTTTCTTTATTAAGAGAAGGGGTAAGGCTAATTGTGTCTGTTTGGAGGAAGAGAAATATCTTTTCTTTGTAACAGACTGAAGTATCTGCACTGAGGAGTGTGTGAGTGTTTGCTAATTTGGCATCATGAGCATGGACAGAGCTTGCTTTGTTGTACATTCTCTCCTGACCTTGTAGTCTTACGCTGTGGGACCTAGTGAGCTATAGCTGGGCCAGATTTGTCTTGTAGACTGTTGTGTGACTGTACTTAACACTTGATGTTTTCACCTGTTCTCCCATGGGCTGTAAGAAGTGAACACACTGGAGGGAATGATAGAAGAGAAAGCCTTTGCAAAGCAGTAAGATGGCTTAAGCTGATGCTTGGTTGTATTTACAGTGCCTGTTCACACTTGTGTCTCCATACTAACCTTTCGTGGCATCCGTGCCCAGGAGTGAATTAACTTTTCTATCTGTTGTGAGTAGATTTCAGCTCTGACAGTTGCTGTTCCAAGTGTTTTGTGCTGCTCATCAGTGCTAAAACTATTAACAAGAGTGTGCTCACTGGCTGTACTGGAAAGACTTTCAGTAAATCCTTTTGATGTTCTCCCACAGTATAGGGACATTGCTGGCGTGTAGCAGCGCAGCAGATGGAAGCTCTGCCATGGTAGTTGGGGATACTTGAATCTTTATCACCTTCTCATAGTTTTGGGAGCTTCAGATGCTAGCACAGTGGTAGGATAGTTGAAAGGAGGGGATCCAGCTCCAGCAGGTTGTTGTTCATTGTTGTAACTGTTCACAGCTGCTCTACAGCTGATTGAAAAGCCATTTACTACCCTCATGTGAATAACTTTGAGGGATCAGAAAGTCAGTGGTACAAAGCACATGCAGTGAATACAGGTTGCATGTCCACCAGCTGCCACAAGGATACTGACACTGAGAGGAGCTTCTTGGTCTTAAAGGACTGAGAAAGAGCTGCAGCAGCTCAAGAGAATTTAGAGCTGGTGAGATGGGTGCAGAAATTCTAAAAGCTCTGTTTGCAACTCTTTCCAGAGCATTACTGAGCATACATCCCCTATGGTTTTTGAACTGTTCAATTTATCTGTGAACGGAACAAATGTTATTTTAATTGTAGTTCCATCTGGTGCCAAGGTAGGGAATGGACACTCTTTCTTACCTTAGAAAACATCACATACTTTCCCTGCCAAACTGCTCTGCTGACTAATAGTTAGAGCCTCAGGCTAACTTTAAATGTAAAGATTCGGAATGTTACTCCATTGGTTTTCCCACAGATGCACGTTTGGCTCCCTAAATCTGGCTGCTGTCTAAAGAAATTAAGACCAACAGTATTTTATTTAAAGCTGTAGCATACCATATGCAAGGCCAGAGATGCTCTGTGTGATACCCAGAAAATTGGGTATCTGTCTGCTTTTTTTGGTTCCCTTTAATCGATAAAAATATGATTTTGCCCTAGTTCAAAGGAAATTGAATTTTCACATAGCAGGGGAAAACAAATGCCCTTCGGCATCGCTATCAGTGAATTGGGGCACCAGATGTCTTTTAAACAGGTCCGGCATATTGTCTCTCTGTCTCCAAGTCACTCTTTCATGCTTCTATTTATTGTAAGCAATCATGCTTTGACCCAAAGACATAGTCCTAGTGGAGTTAAAAATCATGTGCCCTCTTTGTACAAAAAAGCTGAGGCTGATTTTATGGAAAAGAAGTGTAGAGAATGTATCTAATGGGAAATTAGGCAGTAGTATTTGATGACTGTAAAAGTATTTATTTATAACAGCTAATCTTGGTGGAAATGAAGAAATAAGATGAAATAATTAACTTTACTATTTATAAAAAGGTCTCTTTTATCCACTGTGAAATGCAGCCACCTCTAGGATGAAAAGCAATGGCTGCTAAACAGCATACAGACATTTAAGCATGAAAGGAAAGAACAAATGTACAAACAAATGTACAGCGGTGAAAATGCGGCGTGGAAGGGAAACGTTTTTGTTGAAATGTTGACCCTTTTTTATTGAAAACATATTTTTAACTGCCTCTTGTAATTATCCAAACTGGAATCCGTTCATCTAAGTGGCCCTGCAAGATGCACTCTGGCATTTTTCGTAACTTCAGCACAGAAAAAGCTCTTACTTTGCATTAGGAAAGAGCACGGACTCACTGAGAGACAAAAGGCTTCATTTTCCTCTCACAAAGAATAGTTTTACTGATGATTTCACTGGAGTTATTGCAGACTTAAGACAGTGGAAGCGAGGGAAGAATCAGAGCCATCATTCCGTCAACTCCAGGACAGAAGTAAGAGTGCTGCCCGCTGAATTAACAGCCCTTTTCATAAACCCAGGGAATGAAGGAGTAATAGAGAGGTTGACTGGCTATTGATGAATTCTCTGACTGTGTGCAGTTGATCCTGGAGTTCCAGTTAAACCTTTACATACCTCAAGAGACAAAGGGAGCAAATGATATTGTGAAGACTGCTTTGCCAAATAAAATAGGAAGATCTGTGGGATTGTTGCACTATTACAAATGTCAGCATAAAATGAGGAGTCAGTTTATAGATGAGAAAAAAAAAACAAAACATTTTACTCAGTTTATTGAGTGAAGCTTGCTGTTTATACAGGATGCTTATTGAAAGATAAACTGCTGTGCCATCTGTGAAACATGTACCCAAAAATCCCTCTACTTTAATTGGGTCACTGAATTTAAATACAATGTATGTTGCTTCACATATAAACAACTACACTCAAATTAATCCACGTTCAACCAGTACTATTTAACTTATGTGCTCACTGGAAGTTAGAGGGAGACTGAATCTTGACTGAAAAAAGGCAGCAAAGTGATTTTAATATCTTAGGATTGTTGATTAAATGTGTAAAGCTAACTAACAAAATAATATGCAAAGCATGATGTGATAGCTGCATCAAGAGCAGTGTGGACAGCAGGGCAAGGGAGGGGATTATCCCCTTTTACTCTGCTCTCATCAGAACCCATCTGGAGTACTGTGTGCAGTTCTGGAGCCCCCAGCACAGGAAGGACATGGAACTGTTGAGCGGGTCCAGAGGAGGCCATGAAGATAATCAGAGGGCTGCAGCAGCTCTCCTGTGAGGACAGGCTACAAGAGTTGGGGTTTTTCAGCCTGGAGAAGAGAAGGCTTTGAGGGGACCTTAGAGTAGCCTTCCAGTATCTGAAGAGGGCCTACAGGAAGGCTGGGAGGGACTATTTACAAGGTCTTGCAATGACAGGACAAGGGGCAAGTGTTTAAACTGGCAGAGGGGAGATTTAAACTGAATGTTAGGAGGAAGTTCTTTGCAGTGAGGGTGGTGAGACACTGGAATGGGTTGCCCAGGGAGGTTGTGGCTGTTCCTTCCCTGGAGGTGTTAAAAGCCAGGTTGGACAAGGCCTTGAGTGACCTGTGCTAGTGGGAGGTGTCCCTGCCTATGGGAGGAGGTTGGGGCTAGATGATCCTTGAGGTCTCTTCCAATATTACCATTCTGTGATTCTATAGTGGTCACATTGTGTCATCCATTTTTATTAAATGCTAGGAGAGAGAACTTTGAAGATTTGCTTTTCATTATGGTCTGAATTGATGTTCAGCTGCTAAAATTAAATAGGTTTGCATAAGACCAAAACATTCGGAATTTCATTCTGTGCAGAGAAATTAAAATGTTGAGTGATTGTATGAAAGCAGCAAGATTATGGAACCACAGCTTTCCCTTGCTATTGGATCCTCAGATTAGGTGAAATTCTCACTTATCTCAAATGCTTTTTAAGTGACTTGCTGTATTAGTATCATATTAAATTCAAGACTCTATGGTGATGAAACAGTACGCTTGAGATTTTAACTGCATATAAAGATACTCAAAGTTATAGGTCATACGACTAATGTAAGTCAACCATCTGGATGTCTACATACCAGAAATGTTTATTCCAGTTTATAAAAGCAGTGTAATTGAGTACTCTGGGCAGATACAACATGAATTACTTACTACAATACAGTCTGATCTGATATCAGTGGCAGATCATTGAAAATTCAGAATCTCTTGACATTTTTCACTCATTTCCATAACAATCAATCACTCAAACCACTCCATTTTGGACCAAATAATGATTCTGGGAAATGATACCTTTTTGCAGCAAACTTTTAACATCCTGGGTTCGATCAGAATGGAAAAATATATTCCCAAATACTAAGACTTGCCCTTTGAACTAGCATCTGCAATGAACACGCACAGTTCCCATTGCCATACATTTCCCAGGTAAGCTTAACTAGATCTTGGAAAGCAGAGAAATTTTGAGGGGTCTCAAAGTCATGACTGTTCGATGTCACAGCTACAGCATTTTGCAGCATTTAAATATTGCCAAGTGGTTGCTGTAAGAGTTATGGACCTGTTATAGCTACTTTGACCACGCTGCTTTACTCTTTTAGAACTGTTAGAAAAATCAGATGGTAGAATTCTCTGCAAGATCCTAATGGACGTTGCAACTGTGGATCTGAATGCCTCAGACAGCAAAGAACTGTCAGGTAGTGATGCACCATAGAAAATGCACAGATAAGCTTTTGTGCATGCAAAGCTTTTAGCCTGATTTTGCACCGTTTGCAGCTACCAACTGTTTTAAAGGAAACAATAAATCAAGAGAATTGCCCACTTGACAGAATCAAACATTGTTTTGCATCTATATAATCAAATGTTGAGATAAAAGTACAAAATGTGTGCACTCTTTTGAACAAATGCCCACTGAAATAAGTGCACTTGTGTTTTCTCTTCGGAACAGGTTCCTAGACACGTAGTAACAAGCCTCATGTTTTATCACTGGCATGCAAGATTGCAGCTTCAGTCAGCTGTCTTATATTCAAGAGCAAGCGCGTTGGCTTTCTTGCTTTATGAACTTTGGCTCTTTGGTGCTGCGGAGCAATGCTGTTGGAAAAAAAACCATCACATGCCGCAAGAAGGTGTCTCTTTGGAAAAGGCACACATACTTGTCATCACATGTGCATTGGCACATACTGCAAAGCTTCTCTGAGTCCCTGTGTAGATTCTAGACCAGGAGAAGGAGTTGTTTGAGGCATCAGTATGTTTCTTAATGCAGGGGTGACCTCATTGCTGTCTACAACTACCTGAAGGGAGGTTGTAGCCAGGTGGGAGTTGGTCTCTTCTCCCAAGCAAACAGCAACAGAATGAGGGGACACAGTCTCAAGTTGTGCCAGGGCGGGTAGAGGCTGGATATTAGGAGGAAGTTATTGGCATTGGAATGGGCTGCCCAGGGAGGTGGTGGAGTCATGGTCCCTGGAGGTGTTCAAGACAAGACTGGATGAGACACTTGGTGCCGTGGTCTAGTTGATTGGCTAGGGCTGGGTGATAGGTTGGACTGGATGATCTTGGAGGTCTCTTCCAGCATGGTCAATTCTATGATTTTATGATTCTTGATTCTATGTTTCAATCATTCCCAAGTGTTCAAGGCTAGAGCGAAGCCTCCCAAGATAATATTTCAGAAGAATAAACATGGAATTCTAGTGATTTGTGTTTGTCTTCTTGGGCTTCCTGAGTTTATGTTTTTCAGTTGTTCTCTGAAATACTGATGGCTACAAAATCTCTTCTCCTGTCTAGTCAAATGATTACAGAAATCAGGGCTCCAGGAATAGTAGATATTTTTAAAGTTTTCAAGGAATTGTAAAATCTCATAGCCCTGAAGTCTTGCCATTAAAGCAAAAGATGTTAGGATTGAGTTTCTCTACATTTATGTGGATGTTTTACTGTGCTGTAGAAGATAAAAAAAAACATTCTGGGAAATGGTCTTGCTATGATTTTTGTAGACCAGCCCATATTTGATTTTTTTCCTTTTTTATTTGGGGGGTGGGGAAGAGGTGGGTAGGTCGGTGGTGGTTCTTTGGTTTTTGGCTGTAGAGTCATTAGAGTCATGCGAGCTAAAGTTGCTGCTGCTTTTTTTCCCCTGGACTGTCACCAGAGGCAATAAGTGATGCAGGCACAGGCCTGTTGAGAGATCCTTGAACTCTGCCAAAGGTTCATCTCCCTGTGCTCTTCAAGCATAACTATGCTAATAAATTTGCATTTCCTCCCTCAAGCTCACATCCCTTTCCTCTTTAGTGTAGCCTTTTGTACACTTTGCTTTATTGGCTTGCAGCCAATGTCATGTCCTGTGAGGCTGAGGAAGGTGTTACAAAGACAATACAGCAAAGCAGAACACTTCTGTATGAACAGTGCAAACTTCCTCAGAAGAAAATGGGCTTTTAATAGCTCCAACAACACAGTGTCCTCTTCACTCTGCCAGTTACTAGTCATAATACATTACAGGAGAGACTGATAAATTTGTTAGAGAGCTGAGCCATCAATACATTTCACCAGGAGTAGCTTCTTTCTTTTCATCAGCTCAGCTGTGTTAAACAGTTTTGTACTCAGATGGCAATTTAACGTGATATTAGACCATTACTTTTGAATTATAACACCGGGGCCTCATGGAAGAGAAGCCCAAGCATTAAACCTTCTGAAGGGCAAATGCATAAGTGTATACAGTCAAAAATACATTACTACCTCCTTTCCTGATGACGAAAGTGACTGTAAACAAACATGAAACAGACCATATTATTTTTCACCGACTTTGCCAAGCAAAATGTAGAGGCCTGTATAAAAGGTTCTAAAAAAAATAAAATCCTTTTATTTTCTGGAAATCTTCAGATGCTCACTTTGGGACTGTACTGCTGAGACACCGAACTGGCAATGTCACTTTGACATTACTGGGAAACCTTAGGGTAATTTTCTCTTTAATACCTACCTTCCAGGAGGAATTGGTCTTTTCTGAGGATACTGGAGACAAGCTGAAATTGAAAATCAGCCTTTAATACTTTGAAACCAGAGCCACAGATAGACAGCATCTCAGTAGCTTGCAGTGCTTGCATTGTCGTTATGACACTTAAATTTCGGCTAAGACAACCTACTGTAATTTTTATGTGCCTTTTTACAGCAAGATACCTATAAAAGGCTGTCTGAAGTTAATATCTTCAGTCTTCACGCAGAAACCTAAAATATACCCCAGTTTTTCAACTGGCAGTAGTTGCTATATTTTAAAATCATGTTGGGTTTGTTTTTTTTTTTTCCGCTGTAGTGTCATTCAAAAATAAGATGAAAATTAGGATGACAATTATACAGTAGAACACATTGATTGCCTGTGCCTGATGCTGGGTACTGAACAGTAATACACTTTTGAACATCCAAGATATTAATTTGGAGATAACATTTATTGATTGTGTAAAAAGTTCCCAGAAGTCAATCTGAAATGTATCATCCAAGGATGTATTGTTACAAATACAATAGTGAGCTTTGCACTAGATATGCAGTGAATGTCAGCTGGTTTTTGAGCAATCCCACTTGCATTATGTATGTATAAAGTCACCTTAGGTTTTGCAGAGATATTTTCCCTGGAGGATTGAAACTATGGCAAATAAAAGCCTGGTGAACCTAGCCTTTGGTAAGGTGACATGATGGGGAGATCGCTGGAGATTTCTTTCCTCTCATGTGTAGCTCTTTCATCTCCAGCTACAGGTTGTTTGGCCCCCTTGCTCTACACAGGTTGGCACCATTCTACCCCAACTGCTCCCTCTCTGGAGTAATTTTGCTTTCAAGCCTGTCAGATATTGTTTAGAGAAGAGTGACTACAATTGTGGTGCGAAGAGATGTTGCTCAAATACCAGTTAAGGTCTTGAGGCATTGATCAATGGTGTTGGAGAGTCGCCACTCAAAGTGTGAACTTAGTGTACCTATAATTTGAGATTTTTGGTGGGGCGGGGACTGTTCTACATTAGGCATTGCCTGGAGAAGAGAAGGCTTCCAGGAGACCTTGTGGTAGCCTTCCAGTATCTGAAGGGGGCCTACAGGAAGGCTGGGGAGGAACTCTTGACAAGGTCTTGTAATGACAGGACAAGGGGCAATGGGTTTAAACTGGAAGAGGAGAGATTTAAACTGGATGTTAGGAGGAAGTTCTTTCCAGTGAGGGTGGTGAGACACTGGCACAGGTTGCCCAGGGAGGTTGTGGCTGCTCTTTCCCTGGAGGTGTTCAAGGCCAGGTTGGACGAGGCCTTAAGTGACCTGTACTAGTGGGAGGTGTCCCTGCCTATGGCAGGGGTTTGGAACTAGATGATCTTTGAGGTCCCTTCCAACCTAACCATTCTATGATTCTATGATTGCCACAGCAGAATTATGGATCAGGAGTCTTCAGAAAACTCAAGTCAAGATTTCATCTCTTTCCTCATTTCCTTCCAAAAATAGCCCCGAGGGCTGGAATATGAACGCCCACTTCCCCAACCTCTGTTTTAGCTAGATGCATTCCTGTGCTGAAGAATTTCTTGTTTTGAGGATAACTGTGTTTAGTGCAAGCCTTTCTTGTTAGACTCTAGATGCACAGCTGAGAGCCGAGTAACAGCATTAATTTCCACAATGAAAAGGTATTTTTGGGACATTAGTGCACATCTGGTGAGGATTTTTTAACCTACATTACTGTATGTAGCTTTGCAGCTTAATTAATCAATAAGGATTAGTGCAGTTTGTAATCAAGTCCAAGAGTGATTGATGCATGCCATATTAATTGCAGCATTCACACGAAGCATGTCATATACACAGTCATTTTACAGCTGGATTTCACATCGGGTTGCTCATAAGCACTTAATGGCAGGAATATTTTAGACTTGCAATCAGGGAAATTGTATTGCACAATATGCTTTATATGTTGTACACCCTGCTTAGATAATAACTCCTCCACTGCTGATGTATCCTCTTGCTCCTCCCTCCCTGTTTGATAGTTGGCAAAGTAGTCCATTTTCAAAGGCTTTTCTTTGCTGTGGAACAAGAGGTATAATTAAATTGTATCCCAGTAGTGAAGGTTTCTAATGATGATGAGCCAAAACTAATTGTATTGATTTGTTTATTACTGGCTTAGGAAGCTCATCAAACAAATGGACTGAAACTATTTCCATATTCTTATCGGTTTGGTAAATGAGAAACAAATAACACTTCCATATGTCTGTTGCACAGTGTCATGGCATTAATACTAATTCTGAAGATAGACTCAAGCACAAGGAAGGGAACTTATCCCCAGTACAGTATTTCCACAGCTAAAAAATGCCACATTTTTTTCCCCCACATTCGTGTCTTTGGATGAGCAAAACCAAGTTATTTTCTTTCTTTTTTATATAGATGTTATTGGTAAGGAAAGTTTTCCATCTGCCAGAACTGTAGAGTAGTAGGTTATGCCCAGAAAATGTAAAAGCTTGGGGTGGAAGAAAGGAGGCTGCTATTATCTGCTTGCCTCCATACACATTTGTTCCTTGGCCTCTGTATTAAAGAAATCTGGATGAATAATGTGAATTAAAAACTTAGATGAATATTCATTTTAACTTTTAAATTAATTTACTTCGCACTCTCTCATTAACTCTGCAAACAGTCAAGCAATCACATCTGGCACAGACGTCTGCAGAAAGTAAATTTCAGTGTTTCACGTGTGAGGGTGTTTTAGGGGTAGCTTAAATTTCGACTGCACAAAAATTCATATCAATGCTCACCTAGCTGTGGGCCAGACACAAATTTCTCTGACTTGGATGAAAAATCACTTTTGTTACACAACTTTAAAATGCTGGAGTTTTATTACTAAATATTTATGATCAATCCTTAGAGCAAAAGGCTGTCCAGGGTCATTTTAACAGGTGCTGATCTAAAACTGTTGAAGCCAGCAGTAGTCATTTGTTGGCTTGGGTGTGGTTTAGCTCAGTCTTCTCATGGATGCAGCTGAGAAAATTGAGAACTAAGAAAGAAGACCAAGTTAATTGAATAAATTGTTATTTTAATTGAATTTGGGTGACTGATTGTGTTGATGCTGAGAATGTGGATTCCTCCACAGCGACACATTGACTTGTGTCATGATTTGCTCTTACGGTAATCCAAGAAAAGTGGCTAATTAATTTAGAGGCTGAATCTGCTTCCAGTGGAAGCAAAAGCAAGCCTTTTAATCTTAAGAGCTCAGTAACATTAGTGAAAACTGATATTTATACATGGGGAACCACCCCATTCATTTCCTGAAACACAACTGGCTTCCTCTTGCTCTCAGCTGTGTGTTTTCCATTACAAATGTTTGCCACATCTCACATCTCTTCTGAGCTGTAGCATATGGCACATTGTGGCAACTTTTGTTCAACTAGCAGGTTTTTCTCCAAAGAGGATTCAATAAAGTTGGAGGGCGAATTACCCTGATGTCCCCCGAGAAGCTGATCCTGTCAGCTTGGCAGAGCATTGCTCGAACTGCTGCACTGCATATTATGTGTAGACTGGGGATAAGTTAATAACACTAGAAGCAGAGCTCAAGGTATTGTGAATTATACACTACAGTTATTAAACTTTGACCTTTAAGATTCTTTAAAATCATAAAGCATTTTAAAATAGCTGCACTACATCGAAGATAGTGCTACTGTCAGGAAAACTGCCTCTTGATACAACACACAGCGTTTATATCAGCACCTCTTTTCATATTGCAGTTTCTGTATGTAGCAGTTAAGGACTGGTGGTGTAGCTTTCCCTCTAGCTAGGTTGTCTGTGGAGACCTGCTGTTAGTGACAGAGTCTGGGGTGTTGCTATGCGAAGCTTCACATCCTGCTTCTTCTGCCTTCTGTACTTCCATTGCACAGCTGCAGCGCATTAAAGGCTTCAATATGAGTCTCACAGCCCTGGAGCTGGTGAATGGAAGGGGCACCAGCTCTTAGTTTTTGCAGGTGAGGAAGCTGAGGCGCCTGGGTTTTGTTAGGCACAGAATGTGGTGGAATAAGCAGAAACAGAACTGAAGATATTTAAACTCCTACTCAGTAATCTACATTAGATTTGACTTTCTTGCTCCTTCTGCATTCATTGGAGAGAAAACCTCTTTTCACAGTGATTGGAGTCTTTTTGGGAGTCATTGGAGAGAGGAGTGATTAAAAATAGAGGTCTGCATAGGGGCTCTAAGTTTCCGTGTGAAGTTCTCTCTCTTCAGTGGCTGTAGAAAGCCTGGGGAAAAGTGTCTCAATTAAGCTGTGTGAGTATCCTCTCTCCCCATGCTGTGTCCTGTGCTCTAATTATAAGGCAGCCTTTCTTCCCTGTTTGTTGCATTGTTACACATAGGGAAGAAACACAGGTATAAGGGAACAAAAAATGCACACTCTAGACATTTGATAATATCGGTTAACAAATATCTCAAAGGTAAATGTTTTCCAGAGTTGAGATTTAGCTCATTTATGGAACCAAGAGTCTTTGCAAAATGTAGAACACTTCCTTGTTTGGCTCTCCTGTGTTGCTGTCATTCCTCATCCACACAGGGCTGAACGCTGCTCTCTGGGTGTCAGAATTCACCATCACCCATAACAAGCTGACATCCACAGAGGAGTGGAAAAAAAGGTGCTTTTTTTGTGGCAGCAAACAAAGAGTGCTTTGCTCCTGAGCTGTCTGAAGACTTTCTTATACATTTGTGCACACACCATTATTTTGTTTAATATTTATAAAAGTCGTGGAAGTTTTTGCAGTTAAAATGGTAGGTGAATCAGAGGTCTTAAGAGCACCAATGAGCCAATCCTGAAGGAGCTATTTTCACATGTCATGTCTTTTGACTGAAGTTTCAGTTCAAGGAAAAAACAATTTCTCAGCCACTTAGTATGCAGACCTTTGCATGTGCCCTCCAGCTGCTGAGTTTTGCTCCAAAAGTCATCTCTGTGGCCACTCCACGCATTAACAATATAGAAACTCTGAGAGTTCTCTTTTCCCTTTCACCTTGCAATAGCAAAATTATAATGATGAGATTGGTCCCGTGGGTACAAAGCACATGCATTGAGCGCTGGAGTTCTAAAGCAACAGAAGAAACACTCAGCAGCAGGAGGGGAGAAGCCAGCACTTGCAATATCAAGTTTTCTGTACACAGTGAAAAAGATCTTGTGCCATTTAATTTCAGAGCTATTAGAAGAGCATAAAGCAAAATCTTCAAGCTTTTGAATATCACATTTGGTTTTTTCGCTTTCACTGGTTTTATGCTTTTGTGTTCCATTCATGATACACAGATGTGAGTGCTAGAGTCCAAAGCAGGTCTCAGAAGTGTATGTGGCTATTCACTTTGGCCA